>PDNA01000215.1:0-49939 GCA_002573605.1 Polytolypa hystricis UAMH7299 | reverse complement strand
GAGACGGAGATGAGATGCGATGAGAGATGATTATGCATGTATGTACTGTTCGAAATCACCAAGGCTGCTCTCTCTCTCGTTTGCGTTTAATGTGGGGGGGTTTGATTGTTATTTTTGGACTTGCTCTGTGGCATATACATGACACAACTGCACCATGAGAAGTCGACAAAGTCCTATTATCGATGTCTTGTAATTGTAATTTGAAGCGGGGGTGCCCGGATGGGTTGGCTTTTTAAACATTAGAGAAGTCTAAGATTATTCTTTCCTCTCCCTCGCGCTAGGCCATGTTGTTTTTTTCTTCAGCAGACCATGCTAGAATCTTAGGAGATATTGTTAAGAGCTTCTCTGCCCCGAAAAAAAACAAACCCCTAAACTTCATTCAACCCCTAATATAGCACGCCAGATCTTGCGTTTTAATATCCCTCAGCGACTAGATACGCGAACCTATTCGTATCATCATACGTGAATTCGAAATTCTGCAGGCGTGGACTTTTTTATCGCCTCGAGGAAATGGTTCAACAAACCGGGCCACGGTCCGATAACTTGACCTGTTGATGTGCCGCCCACATCGGTGTTCTTTTCATAGATGACATATTCAACATTCTCCAGGGATTTAGCCTTGTATGCGAAAGCTATACCTGAAATTCCAGCTCCGACAACTATAACTCTGACCTGTTTCAGTTGGTGGATATATTGGTCTTTGACGACATACTGCTCTGGAAATGTGATTGAAAACCATGGTGATGGCTATTAGTGTGGTTAACTAATTAACTAACCACCAGTGATAAACAAAGGGAGTAAACAGTTATTCAAGCTGTTGGACGCGAAGAATCCATTATTATAAGACCGTAAGCGGTGCTAAGGAACATACGGACTCGGGAGACGACGCGACGGACGCATGGAACCGACAAGCTCGCTATCGCCAACAGCATGGCCATCCCGACAATGACAACGGGATGAGAACAATCCAAATATGAATGGGGAGGTCATTCTTCATGGACCAACCACAATGAGCGGAATGGTTCCTCGAGCCGTGTTGCAAAATTTGGCGGCTGGTGTCCTCCAAATTCCCCCATCGGGATCATGCATCCGATGGTCCCTATTTTTGTTCCTCAACGGCAAGGTCCACGGAACAGGACAAAACTTGGATTCCTAGTATTGAAGCAAACCATGTAGGTTGGATTATCCACTCAGCCGGTTCCACAAGACACTCCTAAACCAGTCTGCCAACCCCGTTCTTCCATCCTGAGCAATGCTGCGGGCAATTTTGGTATGGCGGCATTCATTATACTACCGCTTTTTCATGGCCCATGACATGTACTTGTATTCCCTATAGCATGTGCCTGGCCTAGCTTGTCGAAATTTCCTACCCCACAATTTATAAAGCCGTCATCACTCGTCTGAAACAGACTGATCTTCCCTTAGCCCTCTATCGGGTCCAATCTGCCGAATGCGGGTGTTTCGCCTAGGAGCCCCATTTTCCCCCTTCTGGTTCGGCAGCGGTGGTTGCACTTTGCCAACCGTCTGTCTCAACTTCTCGACTGCAGAACAACAATTCTGGTTGGTCCCATAAAGTCCAATAGAGTATTGCTGCTGCTGCATGCATGCAAACCAAATGTTTACAAAGCAGGCATTGGAACACCGTAGAGAGAGAACTTTGAAGCTGAAACCTATTTCATTCTCCATATGGGAGAGCCCATAGTGTATATATATTTGGGTGTAATGTGGTCTTTCGAGGCAGCAACTCTCATTTCAGGCGCAGATCCAGTTTCCCCTGAACAAAAGCATTCATCATGGTGTTGAAATAGAGATCATTGCTGCCGAGGTGATGATGTCATTGGTGCAAACACAACAAACACCATCTATCAACCTCTCACTAAACCCCAAAATCACGAACCCAACATCAATGAGACAAGGTCGGGATTCACACAACAACCACTACAAAATAACTCGGTAGATTGCCTCAATTGCGCACCTAGCCTTTGGCTCTACGCTACGTGAATTACGAGATATTCTCTCCGCTTGAGCAGAGGTGTATTTACGGTTTTACGCTCGTGGTGAAGAATGGCGGGCCAAGGAGATGTCCCGCTGGGGGAGATTACATGGCGCTCACCGCAGCATGTGCAGATGATGGGAGGATTTCTACATTCCAATAATAGTAAGTTCAATCGGGAATCAATTTACGCCCAGTTTGCTACCAGTTCAAAACGTCCTGAATTCCTACACCTCTCATTCCGGTTTCGAAGCATGTACTCTTAAAGCAATCCCACGTCCTATATAGAGAGTAATCCAATAATACTAACGCAAAATTACCAGTTCTCTTTTACTTCGCGGAATCTCCCTTCTTCGACCCAACCTCCAACAATGCCTCCCTAGCCATCCAAGCCTCATATAATGAGAACTTCCGCGCCTTCGTCGAGACACGCGAAGCCTTCGAAGCGCGCCTAAAAACTATGCAGGGGCTAGAATTCATGGTCGCGCATGATCCCTTACAAGAAGCAGCGGCGGCAGCGGCAGCACAGAAAAAGGGACAGCCACAAACGGCGCCATCGGAACCGTCAAATATTTGGGTCATTAGGAGGCAGATGAGGAGGAAACGCACAGGAACAGCGGAAGATGAAGTGCAAATTTTGGCGACATATTTTGTCCTGGGGGATTCGATATTTATGGCGCCTTCGGTGTTTGGTGTTCTGGGCAGTAGGATGGTAAGTTCACATATTGGTTTTTACATGCCGAAAAGAGTTATAATCTGTTAACGGTCTTGAAACTATAGCTATCCACAGTTACATCTCTGACCAACGTTCTCTCCGCCGCCTCTCCACTACCTATATTCTCCCCGTCCCACGGCCACACCTACATGCCTCCAGTTCCCAAATCTCTCGAAGGACCGCAGCCAGGCGCTGCATCTGCACAGCAGAGCACGGCAAACACACCGGCCCCAGAGGCCCTCTCAGGGACATCAAGCTCACTAACCAAACCCACCGGCCTCACCACGTCATCATTCGGATCCTCGAACCCCGAAAATGACCGCACCCTCTTCGACGCCCTAAACCTCCTCTCCCACTACGGTGACGAATACATGGACGAAACTCCACTCATGGGCGAGCCGGGGTCGTTCATAATTTCGAAAAAGACCGCCGCACCCGCCGCCGAGTCTCATCCCACCGCCACGCGACAGATTGCAGTCAAGCAACCACCCTCGACGGCGTCGACACCCATGCCTCATGGGGGTTCTGGAAAACCAGGCACCCCTGCAGCTGGGACGGGTGGTGTGCCGACGCCATTGCGGACGGATGCGGCTACGCTTGCAGCCGCGGCCGGGAAGCCAGGCGGGAAGAGTCCGACGACGCCGGGAGGGAGCGCGGCGAAGGAGAAAAAGAGAAAGAAAGCTAGGGTTGCGTCAGGTGTTGGAGCGTGAGATGTGGGCTGGTTTACTCCTGCACGTTTCTTTATCTATTTATTTGTGTGCTTTTGGTTTGATTTACCCCATGCTTCGAGGAAAAAGGGGTTTTTCTTTTTGGTGTGGAACATTTTGCTTTGAGCATTGGCGCAAAAGGGGCGTTATTCATATACAGCTATAGTCGGTTTATGCTCTGGAAAATTCGACCAGCATTCTTGTGCCTTTACAGTCTACTACAGTTTAGATTTCCATGATATCCACGAGCTATACATGGATAGCACAGCGCCTAGTCTTCAGCATTATACTGTTTCCTTTTCACCTTCCTCTTATCCTATACTTACGTATGTACATGTTCGCTCACCTCCTTCTTCCCAGGAGTTCAGGAGAGCTAACGCGGTGCGAATTTCTTTCCGGGTTCCGCAATACGTTGCATGCATGTTTCTCAGTGATATACCTCCGTGCACAAGCTCTCGTCAAAGATCACCCTGACCTTGGTGTGTGATCCTGTCACTGAATACGGAGAATAATGGTTTCACGAAACAGGGATTCTCTGTACGCACTGCGGGATTTACCCCTGTACCTGATTATCACAAAGATTCCGTTCGGCGTGCATTAGCAGGCTTATCCACTGCGCACATTTTCAACAATGGTTGATAGTATCCACATGCGAACTACGCTCTCAGGACGCGCCACGTAGCTCCGCATTTCTGGATGCAATCTTCTGCTGTGGATTTCAAAGGTTGACCCTTTGTAGTCTTACAATAGATAGTAAATAGGTCAGACGATAGTCCACGTATATAAAAGCAGTAGCTCTATCATCCTTCTAAGTATCTATTCTACAATCCTGTCAATTGAAGTCTCAAGAAGAGAGGAGTGGAGCTCCTGCATGTTCGTTAGTAACTTCGGCGGACTCGGAAGCTTGCAGTACATAGTAGTTATCTACAACGTCGAGATACCACATATGAAACACGATTTTGACTCACGGTCTGGGCGATTTTATAACTGTTTCCCATTTTCCATCTTATGGTCGACTTTCCTTCCGTTTACCACGTCGTCTAGACCTGTCGTGGATTGAGTTGCGACTTCGATAGAAAGAGAGCTCTCGGCGTAAAACTACCCCTCGACCCGCTCTCCACTCCAGGGTTCCCCCACCATATACCAATACACACCTTTTAGACAGCCCTCCCAAAAACCCGCAAAGTAAACATGGCTACAGAACAGAAGAAACCCACCGTGATCTGCGTCTTGTACGTTATCTACCCCTCAACTCCCCTCCCCCTCTCCCTCCCCCTCACAAGCACGGTCCAAATTACTAACCTCCACCCACGTTCACACCAAACAGCTGCGGCGCCCACGCGGGCACGAACCCAGCACATCTCGCCTCCGCACGCGCCCTCGCCCAGCAATTCCACAAAGAGAACATAACGCTCGTCTACGGCGGCGGCACAAATGGCATCATGGGCGAGCTGGCGCGTACGCTAGTGTCGCTCTCAGGCCCGCAATCAGTGCACGGCATCATCCCGACTGCGCTGGTGAAAGTGGAAACGGGGCGTCGCAGCACCAAGACAGCTGCGTCGACAAATCCCGCGGCTAAAGCTCTGGCGGGCGAAGTTCTCGTGGAAGAAGAGAGCATGGAAGGAGGAAGAGGAGGCAAGACGCCGGAGCGGGTGCTGGCAGGTTACGAGGAGGATATAGCGGCGCAGGAATCTGAGTACGGTCTCACGACACTAGTGCCAGACATGCATACGCGCAAACAGATCATGGCGAAGAAAGTCATAGAGGGCGGTCCTGGGTCGGGGTTTGTGGTTTTGGCTGGTGGGTTTGGGACGTTGGAAGAGGCGATGGAGATGACGACGTGGAATCAGATAGGGATTCATTCGAGGGGGATCGTGTTGTTGAATATTGAGGGGTATTGGGATGGGTTGTTGGATTGGGTGGATAGGAGTGTCAAGGAAGGCTTTGTGAGTGAGGTTAATAGGCATATTTTGGTCGAGTGTAAGGAGCCGGAGAAGGTGGTTGAGGCGCTGAGGGAGTATCAGCTTAGTGGCGGACGGTTTGTGTTGGAGTGGGAGGGCGTCAAGGAGGGTTGAGACGCTGATTTTTTATTTTGTCTTTCGATGTTTGATTGACTCGTTTTCTTTTCGTATCTGATGTGGAATTCGTTTCTTTCCTTTACTGCTTTATGGCGTCATGAAAATGTGATATATATATATACAATATCTTTAAAAGGCATGGCGTTGACGAAGCAAGGAGAGCGTGTTTAAGGGGAGCAGCGATGATATTGTTATACGAGTATCGTATATAGATACATCTCCTTTTACTATTCAACATATTCGCTCGTCCGCAGTGAGCCACCACTTGTGTAGATATAGTGCGTGAAAAGTGTCTGAACGGTGAAGAAACATAATACCATCTTCATAAAGGCTACCAACTGAACTCCGTATCTAACAGCTCAAAGGGGGGTACCGAAATAAAAAAAATAAAGACGCAAAAAAGGACACATCATGAATCAACCTCCATGGTCTCTTCGCCAGACGCCGCCCCCTCAGTCGCACTCTCCAGATACGGTGTAACGTCCTGGCCCTCATACAGCTTAAACGCCTCGATTTTACCGAACTTGTCCTTCGTTCCAACGCCCACAATGCCCACCGTTGTATTATCAATCGTCAACTCCTTCTCCTGCGACAAGCTCTCCTTCAACGCCTTCAAACCATGCGTAATCAAGCCCTCCCTATCCGCATCCGCAAACTCCTCTAGATGCTTCTCCAAGTATGTCCGTGCCATCTGGCTGCGAGCACCAATAGCAAAGGCCTGCATCTCCTGCGTCATGCCCGACGGCTGGAACTCGTACAAATGGGGACCTGCTTCGTCAACTCCCGCAACAAGAAGCCCCACGCCATAAGGCCGTTTTCCGTAGTGTTGAGTGTTAGTCTGTGCGCGGTCACCGATCGAATTGACGATTCGCTCGAGAGGAATGGGGCGGCCATACGTCACTTTCGACGCGAGGGATTGTTGTTTCATGAAATTGGAGAGGACGCGGGCGTCAGAGGCGAGACCGGCGATGGCGATGGCCATGTGCGAGTCTATGGGGATGATTTTCTTCTGGTACGAGGAGAGTTCTTCGGCGTTTCGCTGGGGCACGGAGAGTTAGAATTTGAGCTGCGACGAGAGGGCATATAGGAATGGACGCAGAATGGAGGTTGTATCTACCTTGAGAGCTACGAGGACCGCATGTGTTTTGCTAACGATGCCCACCACCACAGAGCCTTGCTTAACAGCTTCCTGTGCATATTCGACTTGGAAGATCCGGCCTTGTGGCGAGCTATGGACGACTTGTTAGCCGGTCAGGCACGGGAATTGGAGCTCCAGAGCTATATAACCTGGGGTCAAACGTACAAGGTCACGGAGTCGTTGTCGTAGTTATTCCTGAACATGTTGGGCGGCTGTCAATTAAAGCAGAAGATGAGTATCTGGGGAGCTTGGGCAATAGATAGTAATGGCAAAAAAAATGGGTGTAAGATAGCAGCGGCCCTCCGTTTCCTGAGTGTATCTGTAGTGGACTGAGATGCTGCAGGCAGAGACAGACAACGCGGTGCTGAGCTGCTGTCCCGATTGGGCCTAGGGTAATTATGTCATCCGCATGCTGCCAGTTACGTAATCGCCAGCCAGCCTCCGCCTTGGACTGGCGGCTATCTCCATCAAGAACAGGCAGATATCCTGTCAAAGACGGGCTGAACTCCTCACGCAGCTGTCTATTTTGCGATCGCATCTATCGTATCTCACGCTCATGATATCTGCGTGATCCCACCTTTCCCTCTCTCCCGGGCTGCTTGAGGCTTGTTTGTCCGCTTCCTCGGGCTTAGTTACCAACTACCCCTCGACATCCTCTCCCGCATCTCCCGCATTCTACTACCGCGATCATGCCGGCAGGCCTAAAAACCATTATCGCTTTATCATTTGTATGTCTCCTGTTTATTGGACTTCCAACCATGGGCCCAACCCACTTTCTAGATCCCGTCTAACTCTCGCGTAGGTCCTTGCGATAGGCTTCCTCCTCGTCATTCTTTCCTCCGCGCTATGGCATAATTACCTTCCACTCCTCGTCGTTGCGACATACGTGATTGCTCCACTACCAAACTGGATATGTGGCCGGTGCGCAAACCCAGATGACTTCATGGAGTCTGCAGGGAGCGGGCTGGTGGACTTTGGCAGGTGGTGTACGGGCTTCTTGGTGCTGATGGGCATTGGTACGTTGCGCGCGGGCAGCTGTTTCGTATCCCTCTTGATATCTGTGATAGAGCGCATTTTGCCTATCTACAGCTATCCTTTGTGGCATTTCCTGGTTGCGGTACTAACTCGATACTCTATCTGCAGCACTTCCCGCCGTTCTTGCGCACAGCGGTGCCATCCAAATTCCTGCAATGGTCATGTCGATTGTAGGCGGCCTCTTAATATACGGCACCATCATCAGTTTCAGCATGTTTTTCCAGGAGCAGGAAGAGTTCTAGTGTCGTTTAGAAATGGATGAACCATTGTTTTTATTCCTCGCTTTTGCATTTTTGCGCTCCGAAATGCCCCGTTCCTCCACTTCCGCCCTTGCCTTGCCTTGCGTTCCATTTATCTTGAGATTGATGTTATTTTGGATCTATGAATATCGTCGTGTCGAAACTCGCCCGGAAATCTTTACCTACAATATGCGGTCTTTTGTTGTATGCTTCGGTCGATTTTATAGCGAAGATTGTGAGTTTGGAGTCGTCTATGCCGGTAGACGATTTATGCGCCGGGTCTCAGAATTTCCGCTTTTGATGTTCTTCTTCCTATCTGCTTGCCTTTTGCGATGCTCGTGTACAATAACCATGATTGTTTCGATTGGTAAATGCTCACGTGACCACGTGTTATCCTCCACCAGATTGATCGCGTAGAACACATTCAGTAGAATGTCGACGACAAGAACACCCGTTTCACAATATTAACGAAAGATTTTGTGTGTGGTGGGATACCTGTGGAATCAGTAAAAGAGACATGCGGACTTTGAATTATTTCTGTGCAAAAAAATCTTAAGCCAGTAACAATGGAAGTGTGGTCTGGCAGCATCGCGTTGAACTCGACATGTCAATCGTCACTCAATGGTACAGTCCGAATACCTCGCACCCATCCGCAGGGCTATTTTTGAAGCAATGCACTTGCTGACAACTCTGAATTTACAGGAATATCCCTAATTGACCCATCATGTTCCCGCCACGGACAATCCGAGCTCCCCAAAGACGCGAAGCTCGCCGTCGCAACACGTGTTAACCCAGCCCTCGTCCCATACTATGTGCGAACAGGCCCTACCCTCGAAGTCCACACCTCTGATTATGATACCGCCGAGTGGTTGAAGGAGAGGATTTTGTGCGATGGTCTGTGGCAAGAGGATGCGGATGATTGTAGCGAATTGGCGACCACACAGTGCCCTGTCGGCCTATTACTTACTGTCGAAGACTCGAGACGTGATTCTACAAACGCAAACGGACCTTCATCGCGGAGCGTCACTGAGATACTTGTCTATGGAATTTTGTCATCACCATCATTACTATCTTCGCCTCCTACAAAGCGTCCACCGACTCCTCCCATCTCTTCCGCCCCGAACTCGGTTACTCGGGATGCGGAGCCGCATGCCCAACCAGAGAAAGAGTTGAGACTCTACGCGGCGCCCATATGCACCGCCCTTATTACGCGGGCGCATAATTTGCCCTCACCTCCGCGGAGCCCCGAGCCAGCGGACAACACGCTTCCCGCCATTGACCAGGAGCCATTTGCAGAGTTTCTTCCTGACATCCGATCTCCTAGTCCCAAGCGCAAGCGCATGGCAAGTCTCTTCGACGCAGCTGCCGAATACCACAGACGTGTACGGCGGAATGGAGGGGCAGCAGTTGCACAGTTAATGGCCGGGTCACGGCCATCATCGTCTTCGTCATCAAGTCAACTTGCACGTTCAGTTTCGTACCCAAAAGTTAAGAAGGAAAATGATGCGGAGCAAACTGCATTTAACCTTTCTATTAACTCTCTGTCTGATAGCCAGAGCAGTATAATGAATACGGGAAGTGTAAACAAGCATAAACCGCGCACGCTGTCGATTAGCAGGCTGAGGAGGGTTCCGAGTCTGCAATCACCTCTTACCACAGCAGCTCAGACACCAACGTCCCGTCCCAATACACCGCGGTCTCGTGCTTTAAGTGTGTCGAGTCGCAGAAGCACACCTGTCCCTTTACTCCGGGAAGCATCCTCGCTTGCCTCGCAAGTCCCCCTCGATCAGTCGTTCGCCTCCTCTACCACTCAAGACGTTGTAGCGCGGTCGCAATCGGATATCATAGCTACAAACAAAGCCCTATTGACTCGTACCATATTGACATGTATGCGCTTTTACGGGTTTCATCGCAATTCATCGAAGGCAGGCAACTCCTCATCGTCATCCGCCCCACAGGCGAGGGGTAACATAAATCCCCATGCTCCAGAAACCGAACCCACAGAGACAGGGACACCCGTGCCTGTGTCGACTTCCCCAGACGCTGATGACGACGAAGAGGAGTTCAAGGCCATGTACCATGCTACATATCGAGCATCGTCGTTTGCGCTGCGGAGGTATTTTAAAGGCCCTGTGGCTGATGCAATGATTGCTTCGTTGGAGACGGGGCTGTCATCGCCTCAAGATCTGGGGATGGTTCTCGAGAGGGAGAAAGCGATGGATGTTGTGGATAGTGTGCTGAAGTTGTTCTGTGAGGGGAATGGGTAGTCAGTGGATTTCGCTGTGAACTGTCCTGTTTGCCTTTTTTCATACTTCATGACCCTCGTTTTATATTTGCAAGCATGTTCTTTTTGTCAAAGTTTTGGTTGATTATACAATACCCCTTTGACTTTTGAGTATTTTGGAGTTCAGTTTTCAGCAGCTGAAATAATGACTTTATGAGCATTATGCACTTTACATATTGTGATGATACTGTGTTTAGATTGTTTTCGGTATTGCCAATTTATGTTGTTGCTGCTGTCCTATGTCTGATTATATGATGAATGAAAGAATGACTGTGTGGACTATAGAACAAACAGCTTTCAGACTACTTCTACAAAGCAGTATCGGCTATTATTAGAAAAACTGAGAACTTATAACAAGATAAGTATTTACCTATTCATTTGTAGTATCTATATACAGCAGTTCTACTTCTGAAATAGTCAATGTGGTTATACAATATGTAACTCCAGCAGAGATGATATTTTCCTTACTGCTAGTAAACTATAACAATCCTCTAGATATAAATACTATGTTACATCAGAGGGGGAAAAAAGATTTCAACATCTATTACTTCCTTGTCACCTTGCAGCCCCTCAAACTACCTTAAACTCACCTGGGCTAGACTGGAATATGTTAAAGTTTAGGGTCCCCACAAGATGACAACCTTATTTCAACTCCTGTCAGAAAGATAGTCCCATTGTCATCCAGGAACCAAACCCTTACAAAATGCCATAACCTTGGTGATGGTGGCATCAGCAGGAGGTAATATCCTAATACATCCTGACTAAATTTGATGGCTCTGACTCTACTCTTTTGGCAAATCTATTTAAAGTGACTTTGCATTATGGAGGATTGTGTGGGACATGCAGGTAGCTCCCGTACTGGAAGTCCCATCGCGACCACAGCTCCAACACAACAGCGCCAAGACGCTAATCCTAAACAAAACGCTAGGCCTATCTAAGGCTAGTGTGCTGACATGGATGAAGGCGGACGAGTCATCCATGGATCCTGCCGAATACCTCAAAAGCTGCCGGATCCCACTCGTACCTTCTCCTCCTCCCTGTCGCTCCTTCCTGTTATCCCGCTAGTCGACGGTCTGTCAGACCAGATAAAAAAGTACTTTTGATATAAGGCTCCTGTAAGTATGCTTTCTCAACTGCAAACATGCCGACGGTCAAAGAACTAAGAAGTGGGCTTAGAGCTCTCGGCCTGTCTCCGACAGGCAGGAAAGCAGCTACAGTTTACCATGGTCGCAGGAAACCCTACCGTCACGAATACACGAGCGCTTCCATACATAGAGGCGCATTTCGACAGACCGAAGTTCGAGGGCCGCTTGAAGGAGACAGAATTCCGCTTGAAGAAGATCGAGAACGAACTTCGATCAACAGAACGCCGGGTCTCTGATCTCGAGGAGTCGGTTTCCGATCTTAAAGATGTCAGAAACCGGTTCATCAGCACTTATAAGCGGGATATACTTTCAAACGACACCGAGACAGATCGGGTGATCATCAGGTCTGGAAATCGCTTTGTACATGGTGGGGACTGCAAAAGAAATGCAGAATTATACGAAGCTCCAGCACGACGTCGCGATTTTGATATCTACATCAAGCTCTACGGTCTTCATCCTGGAATTGTCCGCTCTTCAATTTGTAAGTATCTCTGCAGTTGGGACAGTGGTGGACTGGTGCTAAGATTTACAGCATACCGACCAACTATTGAACTCCTCGATAGACACGCTACCGCCGTCTCTGACCAGAAGATCAAGCTTCCTACGAATTTTAACGACCTATTTGTCCAATTTATACGGGCCCTCGAAACTTCAAACTTCGACGAAGATTATCTTATTAATCCAACATCAAGTGTTACAGTTGCGTATTGGGCTTTTCTTCGGCACTGCCCAGTGTAGTCCTGCCGCAACTAAGTCCCTTGATAACGATACCGCCAATGTTGACCTATGCATCATCACTTGCGTGTTACGTTAGTAAGGCGTTCTTTTACGCGCACCGTGCATGAATTATGCGGGTCTTGCAGGGCATTTCTACGGTTTTGCTTGATGGGGTATGCCATCCAAGGCAAGTTTATGACCTTAATAACTTTGTATGTATTAGGACTCGGAGTTCAATAAAGGTATTGCTATTTTCTTCTGAGTACACCATCTTCCTGTCCCATCAACTTTGTTGACACGACCATCTACAGATTCACCTCATTTCCTTCACCTCACTTCCTTCACCTCGTTTCCGCTCTCGCTTCAACCCCGCTTCCTTCAACTTTACATCCCTCAGCTTTACATCCTTCCACTTTGCGTAGCCTTCCTAGGATGACCGGGGCGCGTAAAGGCAAGCCCAGCGAAGGCGCGCGGGCGAAGAAACAGGCGGATCAAAAGGTTAGATTTGCAAGGTCCTTTCACATAAAGTCAGACCCAAGCTAACATTAGTTATAAGAGAACATCACAAGCACCAAATCCGAACCACCGTGGATCTCCCGAAGTCCAAGGCGAGATTGACGGCATCAATAAGCGCAACAAGCCCACCAACACAGAGCCTCAAGAGTCGGACGGGAATACTACGGTTATGGCATATGTCCCCGAGCGTGATGAGTCTCAGCTCGGCGAGGATTCGAGCGGGATGGACCCAAAGGCACTCAAAACCCAAAAGCACTTTTCCAGAGACACTTATTGGCTCATATTGACTAACTCCATCCTTTCGAACAAATCCAAGAAAGGTGCTGCGAGGACCTCCACCAGGCCGACGATTAACAAATCACCCGGAGATCTCAAGTATCCAGGATCGTTCCTCAATATTGAGTCGAATGAGCAGAAGCTGGGTGCTTATTTGAGGTATAACGATGTGGCTTGCCTCAGACAGCTGGCGATCACATGGCTAGCGCTAAAGGCGTTCCTCACCTTTGCTCCGATTGCATCAAATATGAACAAAAAGGCCGCCTTTCGACTAATACAAGATAATGAACAGTCGTTCATTGGCGTGGACCCGTCAAGTGTTTAGCCTCTTCTAGACTCGGATGCTGTAAACCTGCGCCGGGATAATAAAGCGCGCCACCTCGCTTGCATCCTCTTGGAGATGGAATCGGACCTACGGAAAATGTCCACTATGCCGGACGAGGAGTACACCAGCCAGAAGGAGTATCACGGAAAGTTTTGCGAAGCGTTTTGCAACAATACCCCAGATATTTCAATTGTCAACAATGTCAAACCGCCAGTATTGGGTCTCTATCAGACAGAGAGTCGACTTGAACCTATAAATCGGTGATGGAATATCTTAAAGTACTTTCGGTATTGCCGTCAAGCAAAAAGCTTGTGGTCCAGCCGGTTCTCCGTTGACGGTGTCCGCCAAAGCTATTCGATTGATTTGTCTCACGTTCCAGGTTGGTTACGGCCGCGTCCGAAGGCTAAAGAACCATCAACAGCAATTACAAAGACGCCCGCGGTTGCTGCGGCGGCTGCTTTACCTCCTCTTGAAATTTCCATCATCTAGGACCAGTCTCAGCACTTTGATGGGAAGGAAGAGCTGGACGAAGCCCTCATGCTCGCCAGGGCCAAAGGGGTTCAAATCCCCAGTCAGCATCAGACACTATCGCAGGATCCCAGATTATGCCCTTCTGCAGCTTCGTTCAAGGATGCAATCCAAATTGTCAGAAACTATTAATCAATATTCGAAGCCTCACCCTGAGTTACACAAACCGTTCTTTCGCAACAGGAAGCCTCAGCAAAGACGTCCTTCGTGATCCATGGGTCGAGTCGAAAAGTACTTTTGCAGATGAAGCAAATTCCGGGTTCTTACTATATGTTACATTCGAAGCTCTCGATGACCCGGACGAGGCAGTGTATGAAAGCTTCGAGCCGCCTCCTCCCATTTCGGTATTCTTTGACACATCTTCGGGAGAAGTCACGACAAAGAGCTCCGGCTTCAATGAAATAGCCGAAGCCGCCTTTGGCAAAGGTCTCCAAGAACAGCTGCCGTTAGATTCTCCCGACAAAACTGGTCCGCCAGCTTTCCTGGACCTAGTGTTCAGTCAGGGCGGAAGCGCGAATGATATCGGCTCTGCTCCAGACCCAGGAAAATATTTCCCAGAGCCAGAAGGCAATGAGAGAATGCTACAGTACTACTACGGGCACGATGTTAGCACCGAGGAGGGCAAGAGAGCATGGCAGCAGCAGGTTTTGGAGAAACTGACAATGAACGCTAAGTTAGATACAGTGAAGCTCGACAAGCTTCCAAAATCACTTACAAAAGCAGAATCATCCGCAATCGAAGAAGCTCAGGTCTTTGGCCAACATCTGGCAATGGCAAAGGAGGTTGAGGAGGAAGGAACTAGCTGGGTGAGTTTGTTATTTAGCTGCGTCACAAAAAGTACTTTTTGCAGATGGTTAATTCCTGACAATGTGTTAGACGATTCATTCCGGAGACGATCAGGATTATTACACGATGCAAACTGCCTTCTCAGGCACGTCGTCAAGGGTTGGTCCTCCTTTTGACCTGTGTCTTCGACTTCTCGATTGCGAGATGCTCCCAAATGGCCTCGTTAGATCACACATCCTACAAAAATGCACGACGTGTGAGTTTTACCTATACCAAATATCCAGTGTCGTTGGACTGGTATTAAAGCTCTATGGTCACTTTGATGTCGACAGACTATTGAGCGGCACATCCTCACTTGATCACCCGCGTGCAGACGACATCCGTCGGGTCGCTACGAGGTTGAACGACCTTTGCATCCACGGTTGCGTCCTGGCCGACGAGACAGGGTTGGCAAAGACAAAGCAAGCCCTCCTAGCGGCACTACTTTGTACCTTCTTTGAAGACGACTTCCGTCCAAAACTCCTGGTTGTCCCGGCCACTTTAATAAACCAGTGGCTTAGAGAAATAAGACATCACTGGCCTTGGTTTACTGCCGTAGTTTCCTACGAAGATCACGACTTCAAGGAAGTGATGGCGCTCTCTTCCATTCCCCACCTAGCTATGAAGGAGTATCCAAACTTGGAGACCCTCACCAATAACTTGAGATATATTTTCGACACCTCGAACCGGCGGGCCTGGACTACGATAGTCGTAACTTCGTATGAAACCCACAAGGCACGGACAGGAAGGAAGGAAATTCGCAAAATCCAGGGAGTTCCGTTCGCGAAACCCAGGTATAACCAGGCAGGAGAGATGATATGGAAAATAAAGCCAAGGACAGAAGCGTTTTGGAAGACAAATCAAGCTGGGGTTTACTCGCTCCTGGTTGCTGACGAGGCCCAAAAGGTGAAAAATTACTCAACTGGTACCTGGTCGGTCCTTTATCTTCAATCTTTTCCGAAGACCATCCTGGTGACCGCAACTCCCATGTACAATCATCCGAGGATAAGTTCCTCCCCACCTGAAAGGTACTTTTGCTGCCACGCAGTTCTGTCCCAGGACATTTTACCCCCAATATTTTTTCTTAATCCTATATATATCGTGGCTAATATTTGCAGATTGACCAGGATCTTGTTGCTCTTACTTCTCTGCTCTGGCCTATGGCGAAACAGGAACTTGAATTGCATTGTACACAGCATCCTGACAGCTCGCCGTGGCTTGCCAAAGTCCAGATATGGATGAAGTTGCGAAATTACCCGCACTGGACCATCGGATATTGGCAGCTCTAAATCCCTGTCACCTGCGGCATGCTGTGCAATCGTTCAAGGGAATCCACCTAAGAGTATCAACCCGATTTAAGCCTGTCATGGATCTTGTGATGATCCAGCGGTCACTGGCGTCGATTTTGCCAGTGACCACCGGCCAGCCCATGTCCTTGAGAGGATTGTTTCCAAAGATCATTCGCAAGACAGCGACTATCGAACGTCTTCCAAATGAAGAAGTGGAATACCAGTACTTTCACAGAGAGGCCGCGGTGTAAGAGGATTAACTTACCTTACCTCCCATCCAAAAGTGCTTTTGAAGGACCGAATCCACCCGCTAACAAGTTTTCCACAGAGTATGTCAATGAGGTTTCTCTTGGCTCCGACGCCCTTCCGTCAAAGCCAACCAAAGTTCAAAACCGGCAATTTATCTGCGCTACAAGATCACTCTGAAGGCTAGGAATAGCGAACTTCGCCACTAAGATGGCGCGGCTAAATAAAATCATGGAGCATATCAACGGCAATATCCATGTGTCGACACTTATGTCGTGGAGGGACCGCGGTTTCGATGCGGACTTTATCCACGACATCACACGTGGTGAAGGCGAATTCCGAGCGACCACGGCCGAAGAGCTACTCGCTTACTTGTGTGAGGGATCGCCTGTTTCACGTTGGGTATTTCAAGAGGTTTTGACGATAAAATCGATCGAGAAGCTCGACAAGGCCCGGTACAAACACCATCAAAAGCTCGTAATCGCCGAGACGCTCCCAGGCAATGCTTTTTACCTCGAGGAAGTTCTCCGATGCGCCTTAATCGATACCCGAGTGATGCACGCTGGCTTATATAACAAAGCTAGAAGCGAGCTTGCCGAACTTTTTAACGATCCGGATAGCTCATTCGGAGTTTTGATTCTGTTATATGACGCAGGCGACTGGAACGAAAGAGGGGCGACCTAGATGATAAGCGACTGCCAAAGACGTGGAAGACGGGCAACTGGATGGCTGGAAGTGAGAAAGCTAAGTCCACGAAAACAAGAAGAAAGATGAGATAGATTCCCCCCCCCCCCCCCCCGCGGAAGAGAGAGATCCTCAGGAAGGGGACTCTTAGATAAAAAGTCTTTCCAGATCGCCTATCTTTCTTCCAGCAGGTCGCCCATCGCCCGTTGCGCCCTTTAGTCGCCACCCGTCTTAATGATTTATATTACATTGTACTACTCTAGACAGGGCAGCAATTGGGTAAAGTGACACACAATGGAAAAACATGGCTGTGTTCCCGTATTCAGCAGGAGATCGGACAATGGTTGGAAGCAGAAGCTCCTTGGATATTTCCAATGAGAGGGGGGGGCATGTGAAATTTGTCTTGAGAAAGCAGACACAAGACAGAGAACTCAAGAGATCTTTCCTGTACCAATTCTATTGTGCTGCCTGGCATAAGTCTTGCTCTGTCTTGTTGTTGCTGATACTCTGCAGTGAACCCATGGGATGCAGCACATTTCAACCAATCTTCCAACTTCTTGTGTAGGTCATCATCCATTGTAATCACATGATATAGTGATGTGGGAGAATCTGAGAATCTGAGGAGAGAGAGAGGGAAGTTCAAAGGATGGAATAACTTGCACTTTATGTATCATTCAATCTATCTACTAAAGTAGCTTTGATGTACTTATGGTGAGCTATTCATTCCTAGCCCACCTGCCATCACCCACCATCACCTGCAAGTTCACCCAGCTCACCCAGCTCATCCATAATCACCCACACTCACCCTGAGGCCGCACAACCATCACCCTTGAAGCAGCAGCAACTTAGAGGCTCAATAAGTGGTCTGGCGCGTTCTGTTTTGGCTTAAGTACGGCTGAGCGGACGGGAAGCCCTGTTTCCACTCCCTATGGTCGTATGTGCTTGTTTCTTAATGCACACAGCATATATCCTTAAGCTTTCTCACCGACGCGAACCTTTGGTGGTGAATGGTGGGTCGTGACGCGATAGATCTCAGCTACCATGTAGTACGGAGTTCCAGACGCCTACGGGACAAAGACCTTTAGCAAAAATGTTACACCGAGATTCTCATATCCGATAATTGAGATTTGGCCCGGCAAGATGATCTGAGCATGGCAAGGATAAGGTTTGACGATACGTTCAACAGGGCAGAATTTGGTGGCCCGGGGATATTTGATATCACGTGAGACACGCTAAATCACCTGGCAACCTTGTCGCTTTTCGAAGGGCTGCATGGATCAATCTGCTCCACCGTCACACCCTCGCTCGCGATTAGATGACCATCAAGCCTGTAGACTGTTTGACGGCAAATAACCCAATCAAGTCAACGGGTCGACACTCCAGCCAATGGAGGTTAAGAGCCTTCCTTGGTATGGAGCAAAGCTGCGCAGATCAGCCCAGAAATCAGGATTGATGAAGGCATTCATTGGCAACGATCGCAAAGAGACTCGGCTATGGCGTATATGTACAAGGTACATAGAGACGATGCAGAAAGTTTCTCTAAGACATGACGAAACAAATCGTGAACATCGTTTCCGTTTGAAATTTTTCAGCCAAGCTCGTTTATTCTGGGCTGATATCACTTTTCGAATGATCAACTACAGTGGGTCTTTGTTGAGGCTGGAAAGTTGATCACTTCCTCAGCAGGAAAATTGCTGCGATCGGATTTTTGTCTGTTGAGGTGGTGATCTAGCGCTCACTGCGACCCCGATTTCTTTGTGGAAGCACACAAAGGACGAGAGACTCTTCTCGAGACAATCGCGACACCCGTTTCCAGCTCTCCCTCAGTCAGAGCTGGGGCTGGGGCTGAGACCCGCCCTGAACGTTTTCGCGACAACCGTCCAGAAGGAGCAAAAGTCGTGTCTTTCAGCTCCGATTCCGCTGAAGCGTCTGTCAACACTGAAATTTGAGTGGTTGCTTGACGGTGAACAACATTATTACTGGATTTCGTGTTTGCTGCTATACGAGGTTCCCCACCCTCGAGCAATGCCAGTGACCGTCACCGAATCTGAGACATACGGTGGAGGAGATTGTCACCGGGCTCTCTGGAATCGCTAACGCAGGCAGACAATGACACATGATGTTGTTGGGGCTAGAGAGGCTTTCGGTTCAGACCAATGAGAAATTTGGATGCTATTTCTCGCGTATTAAGCGGTCACCTCCTTTTGAATTGTTACAGCCATGTATATTCGAGGTGAAAGATACAACAAGCTCGGTGAGTTAGTAGTGCACTAATGGGAGTCAGTGTTCCTTAAATGCATGTCACGGCTCCGGGGAATTTCTCCTAGGGTTCAGCTGCATTGACCGTGGGTGGTGCGTCACATTGTTATGACCATTCTGTGAGAGAGCAAGACGGTGGAACATTGTGCGGACCCTCAAGGTTGAAAGGGTACAGCACCAATGCTGCAAGGCCCTTTGTCTCCAATGCATCTTCCAGAAAGGGCAAAGCAGGAGGAGGTTCAAGTCTTGAGGCTAGAATATCTTTGACAGCGTATGATATATTCGCATATTTTTCAGATGTGCTTCGCATTTGTAAAGACTCTGTCTTTTCTTGTTTTGCACGTGTTGCTCTCTTATTCCCTTGCACTACGAGTTCAATATGCTCTTTCTCTAAGTTGGGGGAAATGAGCACTGTGGAGATGAGAAAGATGGATAGATTCCATGCTCATCCAATTTACTATTTTCACCATCCCAGCTTTTTCAACCACATGCACATTTGAGTCCATACATATCGTTTGGCAACATCACAGATCGTCGATCTGACATAAAAAGGGAAATTCCACATGACCCTAATCAGCTACATCATGACTTCATTTCTCACCCAAAGCGCTCCTCGTCCTCATCTCGACAGCACGGTCATCCGGCCTTTACTTGTGTCACCAATCGTCAGTCCAATTTACCACGACTATTTGCCATCTCGCTAAAAAAAAAAGACGGGGGCAACTAACCTAGTTCACCGGCACACACTCAACCGACCACTGAGCCAGACACGGGCACCTAATACACGCAACCCCAGGGTTTTCCTTTATTATGCAGACCGTTCCTTCAGGACAAGGTTTTCTGGGGCCGGTGCACTCGGCTTCTTCACGTGGACCACCACAGCCAAGGCAAACTTGGCAGATCTCCTCAGGGAAGGGGACTGGGAGTATGGTCCTCGCAGTATTATCGACTGGCGTTGCGAGCCCGAGGACGGAGAATGAGAGAGTGAGGAGAAGACTAAGACCGCGCATGGTGAATGAATGGTCCTTGAGTGGGGTTTCGGGATGGAAAGGGATGGGTGGATGCTGTTCTTGGCTGGGCTAAAGGGGTATGTAAGACGGGCAACAAGGCGCTAGCGTGTGATGTATGTATGGATGGAGAAGAAAATATAAGACAATTTTTTCTTAGCTTCGGGAGGAGGTACACCGTATATATATTATCCTCTACGGGAAGGTAGTGGTTGTCGGAATTAGATCCGCCTTTATCACTTGTTATCATTTTAGAAGGGAAAAAATGAAATATCTTCGCTTGGATATGTGCTCGTTGTTGTTCTTCAGGGGGCAGGGGCATGGGGGCGGGTTGGTTATATTCCCGGATAATATAATACTATATTATTATTTGCCCTGTTCAAACAACATCCAGTCCACCCCGCAGTTTTTTAAATGAAGAATACGAGAACTATATAGAAAAGCCGTTAAACACCGGAAAAGAAAGAAAAAAAAGTTAATCTTCGTATTCAAGAGATCGACAGTAGTTCTTCTTATTGTGATATGCTATGTGTCACCACATCAAGCTAAAGTATCCCTGCACAAGTCGATCAACGAGAAGCAGCATGTTAAGAAACGCCATGTAACTTTTATATTTGAAACCAGGCTATATACAGAAATCGTGGCCAGCCAACCAGGACGTAACGAACTGAATATATTTTTGTTTTCCAATTTTGACCGAAAAAATCATCCCAAAAAATGAAATCCTGATCCCAAAATGTCCCCTTTCATCGCTTACACAAGGTTACAGAATTGCTGGGTGCACTTGCCTCCAGGAGGAGTGCAGATACCGCAGCTGGCATTGCAGCAGACCTGGCCGCTGGGGCAAGTTCCAGTTCCACATTTGACGGCAGCAGATCGGGCAGCCGAAGCACTCTTCTCACAGATTTGCTGAGTGCACATGCCTCCAGGAGGAGTGCAGATACCGCAGCTATCATTGCAGCAGACCTGGCCGTCGGCGCAAGTTCCAGTTCCACATTTGACGACAGCAGATCGGGTAAGCGAAGCACTCTTCTCACAGACTTGCTGAGTGCAAGCTCCGCCCTTGGGGGTGCAGATTCCGCAGCTGCTGTTGCAGCAGACTTGGCCGATTGGGCAGGTTTTGTCACCGCACTTGGCGGCAGCAGATCGGGCAACGGCGGGAGGCTTCTCACAGATTTGTTGGGTGCAGGCTCCATCGGGCGCGGTGCAGATACCGCAGCTCTCGTTACAGCACACTTGACCAGACTTGCAAGTCGCATCACCGCACTTGGGACCCAGAGAAGGCGAGCACTCTTGTTGAGTGCACATGCCACCAGGAGGAGTACAGATTCCACAGCTCTCATTGCAGCAGACTTCGCCGTTCGCGCAGAGTGCGGGGCCGCACTTGGGGCCTGCGCAGAACTGGAGGGTGCAAGCGCCGCCGGGCTTGGTGCAGATTCCGCAGCTCTCGTTGCAGCAGACTTCTCCATCATTGCAGGTGTTCGGTCCGCATTTCGGGCCGGTAGGGCCACAGTATTTGTCAATGCAGGCTCCGCCGGGTTTGGTGCAGATGCCGCAGCTTTCGTTGCAGCAGACGTCGCCCTTTGCGCAGGTGGTCGGACCGCATTTCGGGCCATCGTTGGGAACGCAGGAAACACTGTCCTTCTCCTCAACACATGTGGTGCCGTCGGGGCATCTCACATTCGCGCACCCAATGCCGATATCGGTGTCTTGGGCTACGGGGTTGGCCATGGACCCGAGGGTCAGGCCCAGGAGGACCAAGGCCTTGAGGGAAAGGTGTTTGAAAGCCATTGTGGGTTTTTTTGGTATCGGTCTTTGTCTGGAGAGGAGGCTTGGATCGAGGGGGGTGGTTGTAGAAGGCCGATCGGAACAGAGGAAAGTGGAAGGTCAAAGGGGGGTATATATAGAAAAAACAAAGAAATTCTTAGCTCAAGCAAAAGGGGAAAGCCGGGATAAAGGACGTGGTAGTATATCCGAACGGAAAACGGTTCGGTCAAGTAAAACAAGACCCCTCGTAAAATATATTAAAGTCAATTTCGAGATGGGCCAGCCAAGACTCAAGTCACAGAGACTTTATACGAATGTCAATGCATGCAACGGCCACGCCGCATAGAGACAAAGGCTTGTATCCAACCGGGGGCGGGTTCGAGGACAATATACAGCTTTGGAGCGCTTGCAGAAGGTCGTTGCGACGAGCTGAATGCGTGCAGCTGCCAAGATCGAATGATCTATATGGGGATGAATGCGGGTAGAGAGCCAGTTTCAGGCAGCTCAGCTCGCGTTGCTGCTTGCCCTACTGACGGAAATGGTTGATCCTGGACGTCATCCGGATCTTCAGGCCCGGGATCAGAGCCTGACATGCGAGCCAGTTGGCAGCGGTCCCCACGTCAGGATTCCCCGCAAAAATAATTGTTCTCGTGTTTGGCTTCGCTTCCGCCCAGTTCCCTCACACAGGGATCCGCCGAGTTAGGGGAATTGTGGCTTGCGGGCTGAGCTAGTGCTATCCTGCACGCCTTCCGGTGTGAAAGGTGTGCGCTATTTTTGGTCGTCAATGCTGATCCAATTCTCTTTCAACCAGCCAGCACGAGTCTCACGGCGGCAAATAGCAAGGCTGATCGACAGACCTGGCAGAAACGAGGTCTGAAACATTGTGGTGTTGGCTGCTCCCAAATCAAAGTGGCCAAGTGTTCAGACGGTTCAAAGTTCAACCCAAGAACAGGGTGGAATTTTTTCCGAGTCCCCTACGGGGAAGTTCTTCTTCCATTGGATCCTGATTCCCTGCTGACTCAAAATCCTTGTCTCGCAAGCATTTGTTTCCTTTGCGAGCTCTAGAACTTGACCATTGACATGTAGCTGGCCAAGGAGTGTAAAGGAGCATGCCCCCAATGCAGTTCCGGGTCGAGTTCATATAAAAAAGGTCTGAGCTTCTGCTCGGCTCCATCAGTGGAGATCCACTTCTCACTCCACAGGTCCACAATTGTTAATAAACGGGAAGATGCGGGGGCCGTTGAGAGATGATGAAAGCAAAAAAAGGTCCGCATTATTGTGTTTCATGCTCGCCCCAATTCTTACTCATTCCTCATTCTCATCTCATTACAACAATAATCGTTCAGGGTGGTCTCTAAAGCTGATGAAAACGGATAGTGGTCTTTGAAAAAGTTTCCGCCCGATTTTTCCTCCATCTTACGTGAGATCAATCGCTGCTACAAGTTATTATCGAGGAGGGATCTTAACAAATCGGCATTAAAGACGGAATATACCCGCAGACATCTCCACCACGTGTGCGTCACTCATCCTCCACGCGCCACTAGGATAGGGATGGTAATCCTGTACTTATTCTCCCGCTCCTGTCAACAGCGTTCTTTTTACCCAATTCATTTGCGCCCTCAATTTATTTTTGTTCCTTCAAACCCCCCTGACTAGCGTTCTGAAATCCTTACGTGACCAGGGCATGGCCATGTAGGAAATATGGGTCCGAGCGCCAGGATTTTGATATAGAATCTGTCACCGTTTCATCCCCTAGATTGCAATTCCATGATCAAAGAAGAAGTTGTCTCGATTCAAGCAAATTCTATCGCTGATCACCTTACTATTCCAGGGCCAAGGCGTGCCGAACAACATCGGGGGTAAATCCGCAGCAGCAGTTTAACCATACATAGTCTGCACCACCAACAGGTACAAACATACAATCACCCGCTATCAATGGACTTGGGGCTAACGGGACAATCATTTATTTTCCTCTCATTTGCGAGCTGAACAGTGTTCGGCGTACAAAGGTTCTTGCACTTGTTACCCTAGAGCGAGCTCCCCGCAGCAATACGAAGGATGCAGAACGGCAACACGGCCTCTTCCTTCACCGATCCCTCAATGAGACTAGACTCTTCCACACCCGTAGCGAATTGGATTCAAAAACCGCGTGCTGCTCGTGCTGCAGTGCTCCAGGCTTATAGGTACTAGCGACAGGCACGGCGGATTAAAGCCGCTGGAATTCAAGCGCTGGTCAGAACACCTTTGCAGATGCGAATAAAATGAGCTCTCAACACCAGCAGGGCCGGATCTTTCTGCAACATTTAACAGTGCACTTGTCACCCTGACAACCAGGAAACTTGCAGTGCTTCTCAATATCAATCATTGTTGCATGGAAATAACTACTCGTCAATGAATACTTCTCCCGCCCTACTCCCTTGAGAGCAGACAGGGAACTCTTATTGGAAGATCGACTCATGCTGGACTGCTTTCTCAAATTGCCTTAGATGATTCAATAAAAGGTCATTGACGCCAGACTCACACAGTGTAGACACGGCCCTTTCCCCGTAGTGCGCAAAGGATTATATTACCTTAAAGTCGAAAGGAACTAGGCTGTGGGTTTCGGCACATCACACTATCCATGGATTAGACGGAATTTCACATTCGGCACGCTGCTGGACAGCAGTGCGCATTCCGACCTCCCGCATGTCCTCGGCTAGCATGTGCCAAAATCATTGAAGCTAGTCCTGTTTG
Organism: Polytolypa hystricis UAMH7299; assembly: GCA_002573605.1. Taxonomy (NCBI): domain Eukaryota; kingdom Fungi; phylum Ascomycota; class Eurotiomycetes; order Onygenales; genus Polytolypa; species Polytolypa hystricis. Next base: position 25,433 of record PDNA01000215.1, on the reverse strand, counting down.
AGTGCGTAGGACCATAATCAACGTCATTCAGTAAGCTCTGGACGATATATAGGTATGAAGTATGTAATCCATAGCAGTTTGGAGAGCAGTTGGTGAAAGGCTCTTCACAGACGATCTTAGAAACAAAAGCCAGTATTTCGATTGTAGAAGCAATCTTGAACAATGTAGTACCCAGCAGGTTCCAAGGGTATTCCACGGCAGCCCACAAACATGTATAAATTAGTACCCAAAACGCCATCCTGCTTAGGTAGTGAGCGTACGGGCCCGCCCACCCACTTCTTGTTTATGGCGATTGGTTATGCCTGCCATGATGGTCGATACCAGCAATGTAGTGAAGTGGACCTTTGGGTTGCTGCGCTTCTGGCGGCAGCGAGCGAAACTCTCTGATGTTGAATTAGTGTCGTGTAAACGTATAGACAGCGTCGTGAGTGGCGTTGAGTTGTAGGGGTCAAGCCAATTACAAACAAACAAACAACGAGCTCAACCGCTCTCAGTATATAATAGATAATAATATTCTTTCGTTGCTTTCTTTCAATGCGTGTAACAGCTCTGTTCTTCAATGTCCCCCTGCTTTGTTTCGAATGCACGCCTCGAAGGAAGCCTATATACATGGCTTTCAACGGAAGAACTTTTATGCGGCCCGTCTACGATATCGTGGATGAATACTCCGTAAATGAACACAGAGCTCAGATTTCACAGGAGTTTGACCCCTAGCAGCTTCATTTGAACGATAAGAGGGGAGATAAGCAGCTTGCCTACCTAACAGCTTGCAGCCAGCTTAGTGATATCGAGCCCCCAAACCGATCGAACAATCCCTTGATAAGCTGGCGGCGAATTGAGTTACTAGATAAATATCCTTATTTGCATCTTCTTTACTATATAAGCTTATTTTTTATGATCCACTAATAAGAAAGAACATATTTTAAATAAATAAATAATAATTGAGCAGTGTCTCAGCACGTTGTTAAGTAATGTTGTTAAACTACAACATCACATGAGTTTTGAGCTCTTTGTTCATTTAGTCCGCTGTATACTGTAGACTAAATGAACAAAGAGCTCAAAACTAAACCGCAACCAAAAAAAAAGGAAAGCTAGAAATAACAAAAAAGTAGAGAAAAACAGGAGCAAAATAAAAATATGAAAGAAATGGACCGAGCAGGTTCCACTGATATACGATCTCTCAAAGTAAATGATGTAGATATATAGCTAGATACATGGTCCAGATATCTAATGTCCCTAAATGCACCACTCTCCTGGCGCCCTTAATCTTCATGTAACCACCTCATTTCCTTCCGTCTGATCCTTTACTCCATTGCAGACACTAATAACTGTGGGTCGACTTCACCCTCCTTGAAGCTTCCACTGAGGGACCTAGCGCCCTTACCACTTCTACCCGGTCCCCACGTGGTCGGCCAGGGCGAGCAATACATCCGACTTGCACAATATCTGGAACAGCACTCCGAATAATGCGAGCATGCGAAGTGATCGCCTGTTACACCAAGTGGCATGATTAGTATTAGTTCATAAAGAGAAAATCGGAATAAAGAATTGAATAGACCAAAAAGAACGAGGGTAATAGGAAGTGACCAGGTGTTTACATGTGCTGCTAGATACAACAGTGGGAAGAAAGTAAAAAAGGAACCAAGGATGCTGAGAGCAACTTACGGATGCAAGGACGATCGCGATTTACGCCTTGCTCGGCTTCTTTCGCAGCCTCATTGGGCGCAGATAGAGCACCGGGAACGGCGGCTAAGAAAGCCGTGAGGATGGAGAGAGAGAGGAATTTCATATTGATAGGTTGTTTTGTATTCTGATGGGGAAGTAGAATGATGAGACTGCTGAGCTCGGTGAGGATTGATCTCCCGTAGATGGCGTGATCCTTCAGAGCTTATATACATGATATTTTGGTACTGCTCAATGACTCCGCGGGGCTGTATGGATGCCGACACAAGGGACGAGCACTCTACGCTCCAAAATTAGTTGTTTGTTCGCCCGACTGAAATTTCTCGCAAATACTTCGTGCGAACGGAGTTCTAGAACCCAGACCCCTCTCAAAACTGTTCTAGTGAAGAAAGTTTGCATGGAAGGGCTGTGCTGCACATCGCATGCAGGAGCCTGCTTGAGTCCTGGGTTCAAAGAGGATAAGGAATAACATAGGCCATCATATGCACTGTCATGGAGGAGGAAGATCATGACATGCAAGATATGAATATACTTCCTATTCCACTCATACCTTTAGGGTATTTGCGCTTGATACAGAGTCAGGATGCGACAAGCGGCAAGCTCAATGTGATGCGATGCAACAGACGCATAGCGCATCCTGTCAAAGAAACCAGGGGCCCATCTGCGCTTGGTTGAACAGCGTAGGAATGACCCTGGGGCCCACTATCACATGCATGTACGTTGCTCTGCAGGTACATGTACATAGGTAGTCATATTAAGCTCACGAGCTCTGTGGATCTTGTTCCGCGTTAAAAAAGCTTATTTCACGAGGAGCTCATGCATGACTCGTCGTCAATATCAATGGATATGGCGTTCAGCCCTCATGAGCGAGGCATAGTAGGCACAAGTTACTGCCATTGTAACTTGAAGTTTTGACAATGCGAAAATGAAAGCATATGCCAAAACAGTAGCTGGTCAGTTTGTTGCCAGACTTCAACATACCGCAAATATAATACTTAAAATCTCAAATCTCCTTGATCTGACACTGTTTTAGCGCTCGTCGATTGCGGGATATCTGGATTGTCGCGTCACACCAGACTAATATGAGGTGCTTGATGTTTTGGTGTGGAGTTAAGTGGAAACCTTGAATTCAAGGTTACATTAACAGTCACGTGACCTAACGCCCTCACGTGCTGCGTTTTTACCTGCCAATTCCTTCTTCCATTCACTGTCCTCTTCCTCTACCTAAAGCAACAAAGCCGCTTTATAAAGCCATATTTATGCATTGTGGAGCGAGCCCACTCTTTTGCCAGTTCTTGAATATAATATCTTCAGGCTGTGGTCCCTTCGCAGGTTATTAATAGAAATGGAAACCTTTACTAATTTAGTACTATGTCTGTACTACCAAACCGTCGTCCGAATCATTCTAGACCTCTGCTTGAATTTTTCTCTCTCTGCAGCTGAAACAGCACGGCAGTCGCTATGCAAGCGCGCAGATTCAAATGATGTTCCCGACAGGCGAATCGGCTCCTTGAATTCCACGCATGCTTGTCCATCTAGGGTAATCCCGGCCATGCTCTCTGGCTTGCTTGTGTGAATGTATACTTTTGTCGGTGAACTACGTGCCAGCTGGACATGCCGGGGCATTAGGTGGTATGTGAGAGTGTTAAAGCTCATTCCTGAAGGAGCCAGCAGGTTAATGATTGAGCGTAGAGGACAATCTGTTAAAACCCACTCCCCAGCCAGCATGACTGTGGATTTAGCACGTTCTATCTCGCACTGTCTCACAAGTAATGTACACATAAATTCGAGAGGCTTGGAGGTCATGCATGTTTTGCCAACAAAGATTGATCCACGTGGATAAGGAGAGTCGACAGATAAGGCACACACTTTGGTTGTTGAATGTTATATTTAGCCATGCCCTATCAACCGAAGCGCAGCCATCTCTACTAAGCCTAGACCTTGGTGGAAATTTGCAAGAATACGTATGTGACTACTGAAGGTCGAAGCTGGATTAACTCAAAAACAAAATGGCCAAAGGGAGAAAAGAAGAACACGTTGGCACAGGCATGCATGTCCAAGCGTTCGAGTCAGCTCTTCTGGTATGTTGATGTTTCATGTGCCTTGCAATAAGTTTGTGGCATGGTGGGTTCGATTGGTTACAAGTGTTTCAGAATGCTGATAGTCCATTATATTATGCCCGAATGCAAACCCCCTGCGCCACTGACACTTGAAAGCACTCCCCGATCTACAGAGTACTCGTGAGCTGAATAGCTGTTGCTGAATTGCTCTTTTAGGTGGGGTTGCGTGGATGTAGCATCCTTACGTCTCTCGACATCATCAAAACCTCTAGCCTAGCGTTGAATATTGCTACATACGTAGTAGCAAAGCCCAAGTCACATTTGCCAGCGGCTGGCCCTCATCGTGGGTCCCCGCAAAACAACACAGTTTACAGCCGAGGTCACTCTCTGGTAGGGAAAATAGCTCCATTTTGAATGATCAAAATTCATGTACTAAGCAGCAAAATCAAGGAAATTATCCTCTGGGTGGCCACTGTGAGAGCACTGCCCCTTTTGAAGGCCTGAATGCACAGTTCTCCATATCTGGCTTTGAGGCCTTCTCACAATTGCATTGCAGGCTGCGACGATGACACATATTGGCGCGGAAGGAAGAGTGCAACTTGAATCAACAGAAAAAAAAGGTGTAGACTCCTACGCAGAAAGAATGGCGCAATATCAATGAGTCCTCCACCACTCCGCTGAGGCGGAGGAGCAAACGGATTTAACCTGTCCTATTTCGAGATGCCTCCGCGCGAAGAAAGACTTTGGTAGGTCCGGAGCGAAAAGGGACACACACAGGCGCCTACACCCTCGTCAAACAACACCTATATCTTGTTGGATTTTGAGACAAGAGAGTAAGGGGGAGCTGAGGAATGGTCAAAGGTTCTCCACATCAAGTTATTCCGTATCGCGAACGTACGGATCACGCAATGATGTTCCCAAACTCGGGAAATTTAATCTATGGCTGGAAAAGAGAGAGGCAGAGTACAGCGTCCTGCGTGTGGTGGTGGGTAACAGTGTTCCTTGCTGTAATATCTGCGGTAGTGCTGGAGCCCCTACCCACATATAGCTCAACGATGCTCTTTCACACCTAGTCGCTAGCACATTTAGGACTGCGAAGAAGGTTGAGACGGACAAGTCAGTCATCCGCCTACCGGCGCAAGCTGGAATGCTTCGTACGAAATGTCGATACGTGGATGAATTCGGAGATACATTGTTGCCTGGCGCATACCTCCAGGATGTGGGTGATTGAACTGCAATGCAGTAAATGAGTTGGTTGTGCAAAGTTAGAGCAGTTGCACTGAGTCTTGTTCTTCTGTTAGATAATGGCTTATCAAAGGACCAGTTCGGTTTTTCCACTCCTAGAAAAGGAGTTGTTTTCGCCACTGCAGAATTCAGGAAACTTCATAACTGCTTGGGAAATCCTGGCTTTTTCTTCTCCTCGAAGCAAGGGGAGTCAACAGCAAACTCGGGTCCAAATATGTGCTCTTCGCATGCCACGGCTTCAATGCAGACCTTGTTCTCGACTCTGGTGTTCATGTCCGCCACAGGTGTTTTAGAACTATAGTATTCAAGGAGAAATGCTATGAAATCCTGCCGGATGCTGGCCATGACAATGAAACATTCATGAAGCAACACTCTGTTTCTGGGCATCTAAAGGTCTTCAACCACAAAACCGGCACTAGCAAAATGCATGTTTGCCCCCCTTCCTAGTGGGATCATACCTCCAATGTCTATTGATCAGTCGGTAAGTAGCATGAGGATACAGGGAAAGGTTTCTAATAGGCCAACTCCTAGCCGATAGCTCGCATGTTGTCGATGGTACCGTCGACGTAATGGTCAGTAGCTATAAATGGAACGAAGCGCATACTCCTTGACGAAGCAGATTCCTACATGCCTCTTTCACACAAATCTTATCTCCAGAATTTCTAGCAGCAAGACTCTGAGGATATAGAGCCCAGACCCGCGTTTGACTGTACCATGGCTAACTGTTCAGTATAAATTTCAGAATAGCTGGCATCGTGTAGATTTCTCCACCATCTCTCTCACAAACATTTTACCATAAAGCTGTACCTGTGCAAGTTAGTTTAGATAAACCCACCTGTCGATGGACAAGCTTTCTATACACCCATGCATCCTTGATATATTTTTCGAAACCGTAAGCTCCTTGCCTTGCTGACCAGAGAGCGCGAAAATGTTGATAATAAAGATGTCGAGTTACTATGGACATCCCATATCTTGTTAGTACCACACGTGCTAGACCAAGTGAAGCATAGCCTTGTAATCCCCTTGCATCGATCAATCATTCCTCCCTCTTAGGAGCCTATACTTTATTTGATCCAGCTAGAGTGTCCGTAGCGATGTGTTGGATGTCAATAGCAAAATCGAGTCGTGATAACATCGGTATCTTGGCTTGCCAACCCATCTCAGTTCGAGATCCGCCTGCCCCACAGGTCAACGCGCTCCCGGAGAATATCCAACATGCTGGGCGCGTTAAAGATCGTATTCTGAACATCATATTTCTCGAAACCCTCCAAATCCTCGAAATTGCCGCGACGAAGTTAGTCTCGCAAACTCCAATTCTCGCCAACTCTCGGAGATTCGGGTAGTAGGCGATATTCCACGCCAAGGGAGGATATTAATATTTAATATTTCAGACTTATTAAATTGTTCGTCATCCCACGCCGAACCTCTCTGCAATGCCACTGGCCAGCTCGCACTCTCTGCCCTCGTCCCAGGATCCACCCACGTGCGGTCTATTCGTGGATTGGATTGGAGCCCAGCAAAGAAGAAGCCGCGTAGAATGCTACGATGTGCTACTGCAAATCTTGCATCATCGCCCATTTTCACTCTGCCCTCTATCACCAACTACTACTACTTCATACTACCGACTGTGTGTTAATATCCACGTACCCTGGGAAGGGGCAGGGCAGTCCGTTGGAAATGGCCTGGTCAATCTATCCCTCTCCGAGTCTCCGGTCTCCGTCTCTTCTGGGCATTTATTTCATGGAACCACGCAAAATAAAAGCCCTGGAGCCCGCAATCATCCTATGGTTGATGCAGAACTGGAGCAAAAAGGGCTACATGTCGCCTGGTATCTCTCCGTGCCCTCCTTTCATCTTTCTCCTGCTTTACTTCTTCTGGTTTTTGAGAGAGTATCTAGATGTACTCTTGTCATCTTTCCTTTCCCTTCTTTTCTGTGTCACCTGGCAGTTCATTTGCCGGTTATATTTTTCTTTTTCCTATCCCTCTGAGGCATTTATTGTTTTTTTTTATCGCTCTGCATTCTTCATACGGGGGCCCGCCTTTCAGCTCTATCGGTCTGCTGTTCAATAATCCACCGAGCAACTCTGCATGCATGTGAATAGATAGTTGACTGACTTTCGCCTCGCCCCGTTCATTTTGCTCTCATCATCCTTTCTAGTCCAGCAAGCATACCTCATCTCGATCATTTCGTTGTTAGGGAGCTTCACAACCTATTATCTTCTACTATGCTGCCTCACTGCTCATAATGCAGACATCACGAAACACCTTCGTGCAGCGCTTCCTGCGCCCCGCTGTTCTCCTGATATTCATCTGCGTAATAATCTATTACGCCTCACAGTCCAAGATCCTCTTACGATCGACCAGCACATCAGAATGGGCGAAAACAGTGCTCCAGGTCAATGAAGCCAAGTCCAATAGCACCGGGCAACAATCACCTGCTCGTCCCCTTCCCTCTCCTCCACCTCCCGCAGAACCCTCTCCAACATCCTCCCCATCCTCAATCTGGGAGCAACCAAACCTCTACAACGTCCCCGGTGCCATCCCCGGCATTCCCGCCAAAGTCTGGCAATCCGCCAAGGACTCCAACTTCACCGAGGACCAACGCAACATAATAGGCAGCTGGGTGGAAAAAAACCCACTATTCCGCTATGAGCTACTCACCGACGGTTCAGGTGACAGCTACGTGCAAACTCGCTTCAACGAGACCCGCCCCGACATCGTCGACCTCTACATCTCGCTCCCTATCGCGATTCTCAAAGCAGATTTACTCCGGTACTTGATTCTGCTCGCGGACGGTGGAATATGGAGCGACCTCGACGTGACGTGCGAGAAATCAGTGGGTGGCTGGTTGCCTGGTGAAATGTACGCCCCTGACGCTCCTGAGATCGGGCTAATCGTCGGTCTCGAATTCGACATCGCATGGCAAGGAGAGGGCAGTCCTATCCACTCTCAATTCACAAACTGGGTCTTCGCGGGCCGTCCGGGGAACCGCCATTTACAATACGTCGTCGACGACGTGGTTAAGACTCTATACAACATTGCGAAAGAGAATAACATTGAGACTAGCGGGATAACGCTAGACATGATATCCGACGTTGTGGATGTCACCGGACCCAAGAAATTTACACTCATGATTGCGGAGAGTTTGAGCAAGATGCTGGATAAGAAGATTGAGGATAAGGATTTTTCGAAGATAAAGAGTCCGAAGTTGGTGGGTGATGTGTTGGTTATGCCTGGTATGGCGTTTGCAGGGTTGCAGAATGGATTTCCTGAGGATCAGGGGGATAAGCTTGTGACGCATCATTATGCGGGGTCGTGGAAGGGACCGGCGGATGCAGCGAGGGAGAATAGGAAGAAGAAAGAAAAGGAGGAGGAGGAGAGGAAGAAGAAAGAAGAGGAAGAGAAGAAGAAACAGGAGGAGGAAGAGAGGAAGAAAAAGGGAGGGGAGGAGAGGAGAAAAGAGAAAGAGGAAGCGAAGAAGAAGAGATTGGAGGCCCAGAAAAAGCATAATGAAGGCTCTAGATCGTGAAAGAACGAAAGATTTGGACATATTAAATCATATATAATAGGAGATGGATGGCGTTCTTTTCTGGAGTTTCGTTTCCTTTTGGGGGGTTTTCCCCTTCTATTTGGGTATCTAGATCCCAGCGATGTACATGTACAGTATTAACTCTTTTACAGCAACATTATTGTTTCTATATCTTGCAGATTATATAAGCACGTGCATATATCAGAAGGACATCAGCTCTACAGGTCTAATATTCATGCAAATTCAATGAAATGATTAAGTTCAGACTCCGTAGGTTCAGACTCGCGCCGCCGGTCTGAATGAATCATAGCCAGTGTCGCGATCATTCTATTGTCCTTCCGCGTGCTTGCGTTCGTCGGGTTTCATGTCGGCGTGGAGCTCCAAGAAGGGGATGCTGAGATGCGCGAGCAAAATGTGCATCTGCCAGAATGTTCCGGGCCATTTGAGCGCGAAGATCGTGCGTTCCTTCTTCCTAAGGACGACATCTAGAAAATCTACTCATTCGATATCACTAACCCCGATGGCACCCCCCATAACACTCTATATCCGCTTGAACGATGGGGTGGTCGTTGATGTTCATTCCTCCAGGTTGCCAGTTATACTCTCGGTCTTCATAGCCCCATCCCCTAGTTACTCCAAGTCCAGCATGTAGGTGTTGAATTAAGCATGTAGAGACCAATAAAGCCGTTAAAGGGACCGTTAGCTCCCCATAACCTGCAATCATAGTATCCCCCACAGCTTGCAGGTTTGCCTTTCGCGTTGAAACTGAGCCTCCAGTCCTCACCACACAGCACACGGAACCTTCAGTTTGCGTAGATGGCTGAGGGTTGCCTCATGACGTTTGAACCATCCGAGAAAGCAATTGTTGATTCATGTATCATCTGAGGTCTGATTTGTATTTCTGTGCTTTGCGAGACGGCGATTAAGCGACTGGCGGGGGCTCGAGTGGCACAGCCCTGACGTTTGCCAGTCAATAACTTGACCAGCTTGAGTAGGAATGACGCAGAGACTGCGATGGGGGAAGGTTGTAACACGGCTGTTGATGGGATGGTCCAGTTGCTTGTTTTGCTGACTGACAATTTTAATGCTTGTCGGAAGCGATCGCCGTATATTCACAACATGGTGGATGGTGACTATGTTCGCCACAACTTGTAAAGAGTGTATATGGTGCTGTGATTACGGGCCCACTGGGATAACCGGAGCTTCGGCAAGCCAATCGTGGTCCCGTTTGCACGGAACGGTGGGTTCTCGGCTCGTTTCCAGCCCCAGCGTTTGCTGAAGTCCACATAGTCATCGTTCAGACCGACAAGGATGTTGGTGGCTAGCATGTCTCCTGTATAGTTGTAGTTGTAGCGTATGAGATTCTGCTTTAGCTCGCGATGCTTGTTAATGAATTCAGTAACAGAGGAGAACTGTCCTACTTTGAGCTGCGAGACTTGGCGAAGTAGCTCAATCCTGGCATTCTCTTCAGATATACCGTAGGTGGCTCTAACCGTGTTAATTGCCTCAATATAAGACGAAAATATATACCCACAGGGCGAAGGTCAGGGGGAAGCATCTCCTTCACGATAGCTTATCTCCTAGAGAATCATGTCAGCACTGCTTTCTAGAGTGGTGGATTCATGCCGTACCAAAGGAACTACACCCGATATCACGTTTCCCCTGCACACAGCCACGCCGTTTGTAACCCCTAGGCATGAATTCAGGATTCTATTGGCTGGTACCAACTTCAAAACCCTTCTCGTAACGTTTATCCATATATCAAGTGCCTTGGTCGACTCAGTTTTGTACTTGTGAAACTCATCTCGGATGACATGGCCCCATGCAACAGCAGTATGCGAAAGTTGCTCTTTCTCCTTTTTCTCTCTGTTGCTGGGAAGGTAGGTGCCTTCACCTTCAACTTTGACTTTTCGGCTTAGGCACCGGGGGTTTGAATTCGATCCGGCATAAAAGGTACAACATGAGATGTTTTGGCTTGCCATTAACATTCCTGCAGCAATCATCAGAGTCAATACAAAGGGGCTCTTCACATGGCATAAGTACCTCCAAGAAGCCCTTCATTGTCATCATACAAATGCACATTGCATGTCATCAGATCATGTCCAAGGTTTCACACTATACTGCTATACTGCCTGACAATGTGAGGAGACACAAAGACTGCTGCAACAGGGAGGAATTGTAAAAGGAAAATTGTAAAAAGAAAGGGGAGTTATTGGTGCTGGTAAGAGGATGGAGATGCTCTCTCAGTCCAGAAAAAGGAGACAGTTTGATGGACAGTGGTTGAAGTGATTTGTACCTCTAGGCAACACGGTTGTGGTAGGAATGCGTACTGGTCAGGATAAAGAATTTGCATTTCTCTTAGCGACGTTTCTGTTCTCTGTCGGTGTTCCACTTGAGCTAGGTAACCAGATGAAAACTGAGTTCCCTTCTGTCAGGTATCTATCACCTCTGTTGTAGTACCCTCAACCACTGCGCTTTCTCGGGAGTTATTGATGGAGTACTTCCAAACTCAATGGATCCAGGCTCACTACCGGGAAGCACACCATCTCCAAGCACATCAACATTGTCATTGCCATGATCGGACTCAGGTTTATCTGTATTGGGGTTCGTAGACGGGGAAGGCTGGTTGTCGAGGACATCATCGTGCTCGATTATCGGTGTAAACGCGAGTTTTTCACACAAATATCATTATAACCATTCTCTTCCTCAGGCAGATAGATTGGCCTATTAAATTCTTAAGCTCAGTTGGAATATATATGTATATAACGCGAAAAGACCCATCCCTGCTCTGAGCAGCAATAAACGCCGTGACGCACGGTTAGGCGGTAGTGGCTTGAAAATTGCCAACGATGCACTTGCTGCATTCCGTGGAGAGAGCTTCTTTATCCCTTGGAACTGAAAACGAGCGTCCGCGTGGATGGGTAGAGGAACAATATAATTTCGTCAATGATTCGGCAGACACCGAGAACACTTTCAGCTCAGCGTTCGCCGGTAGCCTATCGCGAAAGCAGTTGCCTCAGCTTCAGGCGCATGCAACACGTTGGGCCATGTTGTGATGGTCTTTCGATAAATGTGTGCCAGCCAGCGCGGTCTAATGTTCAGCACAATCAGCAGGAGAAGGGTGGCGAGGAACACCACGACTCCTGCAGGCGGCATCCCATGGGTTGACCATGGAGGCATCTAAGATCTCTGCGTGGAGGTTGGCCGGGGCTGGTGTGTTACAGTGTCGCCGAAAAAGCCTGTTAACTGTGCATGACAGACGTCGTTACAATTTCGATGTCCATCATTCGCTTGAGGGGGTGGATATTCTTCTTCTTGCGGACTGATCACAGTGAAAGCCAGGGGCATCTTTGCAAGGCAGATCCAGCTTCACCAGAGCCTAGACTCACATCAATCTGTTCGCGGTCTCACACATATAAAGAGCTTGAACGATTTCGTACGTATGTTCGATTCTGAAATTCGGCGGCCATCCCGCCGTCTCCCATAAATTCTCCGCGCTGGATCTTTTGAGTCCACAGTACGTAGAACACAAGCGGACAGGCGAGGAAGCGAGTAAGAAGTACGCTAATATCGGCTAGAACGGACAGAAATATATAAGTTTAACAGGTTCATGGGCATGAGATTCGGGAGGGGAGGGCGCTCTGCATCATGTTCGTTGATGGTTTTCGGGCCCAGGCATTCTATGTAGACGCAGATCGGATCCAAGAAGGTGATCAAGCAAGTATTCACAGTCTGTTTGTCTTTGACTGGGGGAAATCGTCCATTTCTGATTCTGGGGCCTTATTCTCGTCGTGAGTGGGAGTCTTCTCGTCATTCAGACCAGTCGGCTTCGTCGATTCTCGAGTGGGGGTCTTGTTGAAGTCCGGAGCAGTCAGCAGCATCCTTCTCACGATACATATCTTCAGCCATTTTCCCATGAAAGTCATCCCAGTCCTTTGTCCCAAAATATACCCAACCCTGGGTGAAGAAGCTTGGCTTGCTTTTCTAATAATAGAATAATCATTAGGTTAATTTCATCGCCAGGCTTGCTATCAATGTCGCGAAGATTGTAATATCTCAAATATCCATATCGAGCCGGGTCGTCAACATATAATTCATGTTCTTGCCTGGTCACATTCCTTGGTGCACGGCTAACTTGGTGCGTCTCAAGGTTCCGACTAGGTGAGCGTGGTCTGACATGCTATCCGAATCCTGGGAGCTGCCGTCGCGATTGTCGATAAGGTTTTTGTCTGGGTCGTCACTGAAACCGGGGTGTTCTGACCGGATACAAGTTCGAGTTCAAGCTGACCGCATTGGAAAGGGAAGAATGCTTCCATGTCGATATATATAGATGTCCAAAGAAAACGACACCGTTGCCTTAGCTCCCTCAGGATAACGGGAGGAGCTAAAAGAAGTAGGGAGTAAGGAGGGGGGATCCATCTATAACGGTAGACCATGGGGTATATATTGCCGCAGCCGCAAGACAGGCTACAGGATGCTAGTCTTCATTTTCAAGGTGTGATTGCCTGGTTTTTGCTTGTCACTGGGTTCGGATTCCTTCTTCGGGAGTTGGAGTGGAGCACTAGAAGGACCTTCACCAGTATCTGAAGTATCTGTGGTTGCTAATACCAGCTTCTATTTATACTGTAAAGGTAATTCCGAAGGTAGAAGTGTGCCTGCAGGAGGTGATGAGCCTGATCTTCATTATATTCGTAAGGGGAGGAAATCAACGATACAACCAGGAGCTATCACCGGAACGGAGAGAGAATATAAAGATTATATAGACCACTGCAGTATATATATATGAATGATTGATTGAGAGGAAATAGAAATTTAGGGAAAGCGTCCGCCACGAAGTTTATATTGTAGCTCTATGGCACCTTGTCAATGAGCTTGGCAATATACAGTGCTAGAGGTTTCACTGTTTCATATTAATTAAAAGCACGGGCATTCCATATTCATTGTGACAAAAACTGTATGATCCCGTAAGGCATGCATGTCGTATGCGCATGCAGCTCTCCTGAAGCTGTGGGTAGATGCATCTAGAGTGAAAGAGACAGAGAGAAACCCGGAACAAAGATTCCGTCTTCCGAGATCGTTATGTCATGTGACCTGTATCTCCCCAACCTGACGACATCGCGATACAGAAAGAAGGACAAGGCAGACGCCGAGCGGCTTGAAAGCGCAAGGGATCACACCGTCCATACGAATAGGAAAGCTCCAGGTTATCTTTCGCAGATAATCCTCCGTTCGATATCAACCCACATCCCATTTCTACGCTCCCTCTAGACCTCTTTCCCCCCCACTCTCATAACCGCTTGCGTCACTTGCACACCATGGACGACTCGGACAACCGCCTTTGGCGCTTCTCAAAACCAAGCTGGTTAAGCAACGCCAACGCGCACACGGCTGGAATATACTCCTCCGGCGCACTCGTACGCCTCTCCTCCTCCCCCCATCTTCCAAAACTGCCCCTTTCCCCCACGAAGCCATCCTACATCCAGTACTAATCTTACCCCGGTCTTTCATTGCTCTAGTTCTCCCTCGGATTCTTCTTTCTCGTCGACGCCGCCGCATGGTCCCACAGCTCCAAAAACGGCTCCTTCGTACACGTTAACTTTGTCGATTGGATCCCCGGCATCTGCTCTGCGCTGGGTATGCTGGTGATTAACTCGATTGAGAAATCGCGGTTGAGCGCGGATAGTTTTAGTTATTCGGGAAGTGGGGTAGCGTGGAAAGCGCGCTTTGTGCTGTTCTTGGGCTTTGCGCTGTTGGCGGGTGGGCTGGCGGGGAGTGTGGTATGTTTATTTCAACACCTGGAGCTTGTGGGCGGTATTGTTGCGGAAGTTGATGCGGGCTGCCCGGATGCCGTCAATGGGGGAATGAGAAGAAGATATGCTAACCCAAACACTGCGATTCTAGACCGTTCTCGTTCTCAAATATGTCCTCAAAGAATACCCATTGCAAATTGTTTATTTCGGCATTGCCAATGTCATTGCCAACGGGCTGATTATGCTCAGGTGGGTCCTTCTACCGCTAGTAAGGGAAGAAAGATAAATTGATAGGCTGCTAACCGCCCCTTTCAACCATATAGTTCTGTCGTCCTATGGGTATCGCAAAACATGGAAGATGAATACTCATACAACCTCCAGCTTTGAGCGCACTGTGAGATCTGTGTCACCCCTGTGCAAGCGGCAGCAGGGATCCGTTTCTCAAGGAGGGTTTGGGAGGGTTCTTCCTTCCATGCTAATTGCTAATTGCATATTGCATCCGGATTTACTGGCGCGTGCAGGCGAGGTTTCATTACTACGTCATACTCTCTTCTAAGTTCATTTCACTTTTCTTCTTCTTTACCCCTCAACGCCATGTTTTTTGTTGTTTGTTTCCTTTTTAGGGGGGTTTCTGCCTGCTTTTATTTCTAGTCCTTTATGTTGCAATGCTTTTTCGAAATACCTCATTTCTGTTTTTTTGTATACTTCTACTATCAATGTGCTACTATGACAATGCGATGAAGAATTGGATACAGGGAACCTGTGCTCTGTGTAATACCTCTAAAACTCTACGGTAGGATTAATGAGCCAGTAATTGGGGAAGAAGTGAAGTCTATATGTAGTATCCCATTCATGATCTCTTTCAAGCGAATGATACATGCATAGGCAAGATGAAAAAGGATTCATTAGACTCAGATCTAAACCACTGCTTTTTATCCGTAGCAAATATATGTGCAAATTCCCCCACACACACAGCAAAGGGAAGAAACATATGCAAGAAATATGAAACCCAAAATGCAAACGCTGCCATACTCCAAATAGAAACAACAAACGCCGAAGATTCGACCAGCCCGCCCAAAACCGACGAAATGAGTAAACCCCTTCGGGAAAGGGAGAGAAAAAGAAGAAAAGAAAGGCCCGTCCACCCAGTACCCAATCTATACCATCAAACTGCACCGCCCGGGCTTTAAACCACAGCCTTCTTCAACCTCGAAATAATCTCATCTATTCTCTCCATATCTCCTGCCTCCACCCCGTCACCACCAATCAACTCATCACGGCCTGCATCATCTCCATCATCGGGGAGATGCGCGGGGAGGTGCTTGACGAATTCATCCAGGGCGGCCTGGTGGTTGCGCACGGCGGAGGAGAGGGCGTAAATGGCCTTGCGGCGGACGGATTTATCGGGGTCAGTTTGGGAGATGCGGAGGAGGGTGGGGAGGGAGGTAGGTTGTTCGATGAGCTGTAGAGAAAAAAAGGTTTCACATGTTAGCTTGTTTTTTCCCCTTCTTGTTTTGTCTCAAGCTTTTATCCCCTACAATAGATTGGAAAAGAAAGAAAAAATGAGTGGGACGGCTGCTCTAAAATACCTTCTCCTGCGCCCTCTCATTATTCTGCACCGCAGTCCCAATACACCACGCAGCCATCATTCTCCTCTCCGCCTCTTCTGCCTCCAACTCCTGCACCAACGGCGCCCACAGTCCCAACACATCCATATTATTCGCGTTATCCAGGTTCTCGACTAGTTGCTCGAAGTTATCAAAGGCGACGAGTTTGTTCTCGAGAGTTGCGTCCGTGGAGCGGATTACGTGCATGGCGGCTTTCATGAGCTCGGCGTCGGAGGGGGTGTTGAAGAAGAGGCGCTGGAGGGCGGAGGGGGAGAGGGAGCGAGGGGCGCCTGTTGCGCCGGTGGTGGTGGTGGTGGTGGTGGTGGCTGCGGCGGAGGAGTCATTGTCGGTGGAGGGGTTGGTGGTGGAGGGTTGGGAGTTCTCGATGCCCCATTTCAGGAGGCTTTGCATTGAGGGGTCCATTTTTTGACGGCGTGTGTGTTTTGTTATAAGGGGTTCTTTGGTTATTTTTCTTCTTGTTTCTTGAGAGTTGAGTGTTCCGTTCCGTGTGCTATGCTGTGCGATAGCCTGTGAGGAGGAGGTTTTTTTTTTTTTTTGTCTTTAGCTATGATGTAAGTTCTAGGTTGATTCTGATTGGTTGGGATTTCTTCTTTTTGCGGCGGGGGAGGAAGTGCTACGAAACGGCAGAGGAAAATGAAAAATGAAAAATGAAAAATGAATATAATAAACAGAAAAATGGAGTGAGATTCCTCTTTTACAATACCTTTTTTCGACCCTCGTTAGTAGTTGCGCAAGGAGTACCTTTGACAATGTTCTGGATGATGCTTTGGGGTTCGAGCAGCTTCTCTTGGCAAACCGCCCGCCGCAGCACGAATTTGGCCAACATTTCAATCTTCCATCCCACATCACACCGCAGAGGGTTTCTGATTACGATTATCTAGTGATATTTTTACGTGTCGTGTTCAGAGTTCGTGCATAGGGTATATTCCTGCCACCCCGCGATAGCTCACCCCCTTCGAGATACCAAGGTCTGAATCCGATCTTCCCAGTCGTGGGTGAATGGGTCAGGGCTCCGCTGGGCGGGAAAGCAGCGGGGGAACCATCTCAAGCGCTTGAGTTTGGTGATAAAAGTGTTCTATCTATCTATCTATATATAATATATATATATACGCATACGCATACGCATACGCATACGCAGTATCTGATGGTATTCATCTACATTTGGCCATCCCACTGCTACGTACCATAAAATAAGCAAGGGGACCACCAGGCGACAAAATATATATATGCGTAGGCATCCCCCATTCTTTCGAACATGGGAGGCGGAACATGATACCTAGGCTCAGAATAAAAAGAGCAATATGAAAGCACTATCTGCTGGATATTGCCACCCTTAGAGCCTCTTTTTTTCCATGTTCGCCCACAACGCGCATTACGTACCGCAGAACACGCAAGCGCAGTGTTTGGCGGTTGCCTTGTGGGGAGGGGGGTACCGTCAGCCAGACTTTCCAGATTCCCGGCCTCTTTTTGTCGTCATTTGTATGTGTCTCTTCCTATCAGTTGTCTGTAGATAGAAAGGAGACAAAAATGAGGGGTAATTTGAAGCGCGGAAAAAGGCGCGTTGTCGACTCGATGTAGAACTGTTTCAGGAACTTCATTGCCTGCCTCAAGACTGTTGGGATTTAGCGCCAGGGTAACATTGGTATGGAATGTTCTCGAGGGCAGTGCCAGGCCAGGCCCCTGTGGCGCAGGATTTCAGCGTTCTCTGCTCTCTGCTCTCTACGACAAACAAATAAAATCTTTCACAATGTTCAGCTGAGGTCCTTATGATGGCCAGTGCAGAAAAGCGTCGCAAGGATGTTGCAAGTACCATGTACCTCGTAGACAGCGGCAAATCGTAGACGTGCACATGTATCCAGCACATGGCAGCCAACCCCGCCATGTGCTGATTCAGACCGCAACTGAACTACGAAGTACCGCTGTGTACCTCCCTCGAAACCAATACACGGGAATACGCTGCCAAGGAACGCGCAAGTGAGCCTCATGCTACAGCCGCCGCCTTGATGCTTGATGCTTTGATGCTTATGGATGCCACCGCTGCCCAGGCAGGGCCATTTCCGAGACTCAAAAATGCTTCAATCTCGAAGGCAGCAGGTTTCTCTCGTCAGCGATCACAAATCCGCAGCGAGCCTTGGAGGCTGGGAAGTGTATATATTTAGTGCGGTGAAAGCCCCAGCTTAGTTATCTCCTCAACGTCCACTTCGTTCTGAACAATACGTGAAGGTGCGTATTTACGGTTCTTAGCGAAGCCAGGGCTGTCGGGGGTACATCGTAGGTACCTGGACATTGGGGTAGCCCGCTAAGCCATTCCTGCTCTTCCCCCACTAACCCTTTCCCAGCCCAACCAACCTCGCTCTCCTCTCTCTGTCTGTCTGCCTCTCACTGCACACGCTCTCCCTCAAATTTCTCGCTTCTTCCCTTGCTATCTTCAATCCATCTCTCCACCATCTCTCCTCCCACGTCCTTTTTCTTCTCTTCCTTCGTCCACCACTACCCACCATCATCGTCCATTTACGACTCAACGCGTCTCTTTCTTTCTTCTAATTAGCCCTCTTTCTCAGTAATCTCTGTTTTATATTTCTTCGGTTCACCATGGAAGGTAAGCTGCTGCTGCAACAACTGCCCACAATTCTCTCCCTCCCCTGGCCCAGAACACCACACTTGTCTCTGACCGCCAATTATCAAAAATGCCCACTCCCATCCTACTACCATATTTGTCCCCGTTCATCAAATCTCCCATCTCCTTCTGATCGCTAACTCTGTGTTTTGCGTCGTATAGAAGAAGTTGCTGCTCTCGTCATCGACAATGGGTACGTTTTTCTGCGACCACCGTCCATCCTTGTCCACTACATCCTTGGCCGTTCCCACTCAAGCTGTTGCTCTTAATCGTCGACTACCCTGGCGTTTGTCTTCAGGCCCAGGCAACGGGAATATCGTGGTAGATGGAGATGATGGGTTTTGAAAAATGAGTTCGTGCGATGCTGATGTTTGTTGTGTGCAGTTCCGGCATGTGTAAGGCCGGTTTCGCCGGTGACGACGCTCCACGAGCAGTCTTCCGTAAGTCTTGCCCTGCATACCCAATAGATGCCGAATTGGCTGCGATTTGTTTTCTTAGACAAAATGGCCGTCCTTTCGTATGGCTTTGGATCCCGCTAACATTGCCGTATAGCGTCGATTGTTGGTCGTCCACGCCACCATGGGTAATTACTCCCTTTCTTCCTGTACCCTGCAGCCGCAGAGGTCGGCATTCAAACTGACGTTGCTCTTCAGTATCATGATTGGTATGGGTCAAAAGGACTCTTATGTCGGTGATGAGGCACAGTCGAAGCGTGGTATCCTCACACTCAGGTACCCCATTGAGCACGGTGTTGTCACAAACTGGGATGATATGGAGAAGATCTGGCATCACACCTTCTACAACGAACTCCGTGTTGCTCCTGAGGAACATCCTGTCCTCTTGACCGAAGCCCCCATCAACCCCAAGTCCAACCGTGAGAAGATGACCCAGATCGTTTTCGAAACCTTCAATGCCCCTGCCTTCTACGTCTCCATCCAGGCTGTGCTCTCCCTGTACGCCTCTGGCCGTACCACCGGTATTGTGCTCGACTCTGGTGATGGTGTTACTCACGTTGTCCCCATCTACGAGGGTTTCGCTCTCCCCCACGCCATCTCCCGTATTGACATGGCCGGCCGTGATTTGACCGACTACCTCATGAAGATCTTGGCAGAGCGCGGCTACAGCTTCTCCACCACCGCTGAGCGCGAAATTGTCCGTGACATCAAGGAGAAACTCTGCTATGTCGCCCTTGACTTCCAGCAGGAGATCCAGACTGCTTCTCAGAGCTCCAGCTTGGAGAAGTCGTACGAACTTCCCGACGGACAGGTCATCACCATTGGAAACGAGCGATTCCGTGCCCCCGAAGCTCTCTTCCAGCCCAGCGTGTTGGGTCTTGAGAGCGGCGGCATCCATGTCACCACCTACAACGCCATCATGAAGTGTGATGTTGACGTGCGAAAGGATCTTTATGGCAACATTGTTATGGTGCGTTTTCCTTGGCATTTGGTTCGGGTTTTGTTGATATATGCTAATAATATTACTCTAGTCTGGTGGTACAACTATGTATCCTGGTATCTCCGACCGTATGCAGAAGGAAATCACCGCTCTCGCCCCGTCGTCGATGAAGGTTAAGATCATTGCTCCTCCTGAGCGCAAATACTCCGTCTGGATCGGTGGTTCCATCTTGGCCTCCCTCTCCACGTTCCAACAGATGTGGATTTCCAAGCAGGAATATGATGAGTCTGGTCCTTCCATTGTCCACCGCAAGTGCTTCTAAGGTGTGTACAATCAAATCCCAGCTCCTTCGTGTCGCCGCGTAACGATCATCTAACTCAACGCTTCTGTAGTATCTGCGCCGGATGTTTGATCATATAGAGCACGTCTTCCTCACCACCTGCACGTTCGCTCACCAGTTGATCCGTGCTTCTTTTCCCCCATCTTACAAACCCCCTCCTTTATCCTGTGTTTCCTCAATAACTACTAGTTAGCAAATTCCATTGAACTAGCCTTTTTTTTCCCTTGTGTTCCTTGTGTTCCTTGCGTGCAGAACTCTCTGTTCTTGACATTTTTTCCCTAACTGGTACTTCGGTCGGTTTTTCCCCCCGCGCGTTGTTTGTATGTCTCAAGGAAAAAAAACCAGAACTCTTTTTTTTCTTATCTTAAAAAATGCAGGCTATTTAACTATATTTTCTACGAATTCTCTTGTTTTTTCTCCCATTTAAACGTGCTAACGACATTTGAGGGGTGTGAGTGAATGGTCCTGGAATTGGAATCTTGTCAAAACCGTCGATTTCTTTTGAATCATGGTTGGACTGTGATCGCGGAGGAAGACACAGCCGCGGTAAGCGTAGGATTACTCTTTCTAGGTTTAGGGGGTGTGTTTATTTGCGTTGAGAATTGAGTACATATGTCTGACTTGTTTCTAGCTGGTTGAAAATGCACGGACTAGCTTTTATATTGGAATGGGAGCATACCTCTTTTGTCAAGACGCGGATATTTTTTTTTTGGCGTTGGATAGATATCCTCTATTGGCAAGGCACACGTAGAAATCCAGGCACCTTCCGCGGATGGCTTGGGAGTAAGGGGGACAGGAGCCAGGGGGTGTGTGCCCGTGGGTGTGTGCTTGCCTTTTCTGGATTGGCAAATGTTAATCTCAATCCTCGTCGTGTCTCTCCCTTTTCCACCCCCTCGAGTTCTTGTCTTGCATACATCTTATCTATCTCTCTACTCAGGTTAATTTCTAAGTGGAGTGTGTGTGTATCTCTGTTTATATTTCTTAGCTGGGCCATGGGGATGGATTGTGGGACACCAAGGGGGAGGATTGTATCTTGCGATTCCAGAACTACAGGGGGTCGGGGGAGGATTGAACGATTTTGATACATGCAGATGAAGAGTAGGAACACCCAACCAACCCCATCGGAAACTCGCTATATTTTAGCTCTCTCGCTGCTTGCTGAGATACTACCTGTTAACTACGCCTTGACTTAACTTGCTTAGAAAACAGGGAGTTCATTTGCACACAGTGCGGACGGAAAAGTGTTAACCAAAAAAAGGTAATGAATGGATTAATTAGTGTTCGTCTCCCCCTTTTACCCTATATGTCCAACTCACGACCAAAACCTATTTATTTTTATCCCTTCCACGAAATCCTCAAGACACATACAAGCCGTCTTTTCAAACAAAAAAAGAATAAACGAGCGTTTTTATTTATTTATTTTCTTCCTCCCGAAACCCCGCTTCGTAGAACGAGCATGGAAAGAAAGAGAGAGACTTCCATCATCACAAAAGGAAAAGGAAACATCAACGAGTTGTCTGTCTGCCTGCTCACGACTATCCGCTGAATTATACCACGGCTGAAAAACTTGGGGATCGAAGAGAATTTGTGCGTGTGTGTGGCGGCGGGTTGTGTAGCCTGTCATTTCGATGATCCTCAAATCCTCCAGGCTGCTGCATATCCCTCCTTTCTTGAAGAATATCCCTTTTTTTTTTTTTGAAGAACACCACACACAGGTGTATTTGCTTGTGGTTCCCCTGGTGGCGAGGCGGCGATTGGGTTCTTAGTCCTCGGGTTGTCCTTCAGTCTCTGGCTCGGGTTCATTGTCAGGTTCAGTGTCGTCGGGTTCGTTATCGTCGGGTTCGTTGTCGTCGGGTTCATTGTCATCGGGCTCATTGTCATCGGGTTCATTGTCATCGGGTTCATTGTCATCGGGTTCATTGTCATCGGGTTCATTGTCATCGGGTCCATTGTCATCGGGTTCATTGTTATCGGGTTCATTGTCATCGGGTTCATTGTCGTCGGGTTCATTGTCGTCGGGTTCACACTCTGGCTCTGGCTCGGGTTCACTCTCTGGCTCACACTCTGGCTCTGGCTCGGGTTCAGGCTCTGGCTCAGCCTCCTGTTCAGGGGGTTCGCAGGCGGGTTCAGTCGGCTCATCAGCCGGTTCTTCCTCACCCCCAAACTCGGAAATGCACTTCTGGTCCTCGCCACAGACAAAAGTGCCAATGGTGGAGCAGTCAGTATATTTTGTGCATTCTTTGTCAGTTACGTCTTCGCACTTGCCAGCGACGCATGCAAGTGATTCGCAGCTGAAATCTATCACGCAAGCTGCGCCATCGGGCTGACGAGGCGGCAATTCAAGGTCTTGTTCATTGCCGGTGTCAGGTGCTTCGTCGGGATCTTGCGTTTGGGGTAAAGGCGAGGCGGCGATGAATGCAGCCTGCGCAAGGAGCGCGAAGAGGGTTGCAGCCTTGGTAGTATGCATTTTGTGCTTCTGGGGTTCGTAAAACGGGATCAGCACTTTTTGAAAAGAGGTTTGATAAGTCTGCGGGTCTTTTGCGCTCCACACTCGAATTAAGAGAAATGCTTTTGAAGATTGAGTGTGAGTACTGGGGACTTGAAAGCCCCTTTTATAATGTGTTTGGCTTCTCAATCATTGAGATACTTCTTTCCTTTCCAGAAAACGATCTTCCACCCTCCTAGCAAGAACCTGCCTCCGGCGTGCTCCGCCATTCTCAAATTTGAGACACATTGGAATCGGGTGAGGCATTGGTGGCCGCGTCGAGCGTTGATTAGTCTGTTGACGACGACTGAAAGGATCCTTGCTCGATATCTAGCCAAGCAACAGAAGATTCGCATCTGCATAGCGGAAGCTTGTTTGCGCCTCTCTCATTCCCCTATTGATGTCTTCTCGCGCTGACTCGACCAAATTGAGGATATAGAAAGGGTTGTACAGGATGCAGATACGGGATCTTGAAGTTCGAGAGAAGCCAGCTGGTCCGATATTTTCCCCAGTATCGGTATGTCAGTTGATATTCTCAGTGCACAGAGTCTCTTGAAAGAATGCAGATTTAATCTTAGGATATTGCACAAAGTATGTCATCCATCCAGCACTGTGTCAAGTCTCCAAAGGTTGACTCTTTAATTTGCATGAGTCTTCTATCTCGTGCAGGGATATCTGTCGCTGGCCATCCCCCATCTACATATTCTGAGGCTAATATGACGTATGGCGAGGCCAGCCGCGTACGTGGCCATTGCAATTGTCTCCGGACAAAGTTAATTTACAAGGTTTTAGATGGGAAAAGAGCCTGCGATGGGAAGATCATCAGCGGGCGGGCCGGTCGATCATTTTAAACCCACTTATGGACAGAGCCATGACTTGGATTTATACATACCCGCACCTTTCGGAGACGAAAACGGCTCCTATACCGTGATCTGAGCGCAGTTCGGTTGGGAACGTGAAACCTTGATCCATGAAGCAGGTATCTGCGGTATGCAAGATTATGCTAGATTACCAATGCGTATTCTCTTAATTCTCCACATCAAATGAGAGGAATGGTCCCTTGGCAGACGTTATGGTGTGAGGGCTGCCGGACAGATATAGGAATTAGGAAGAACATGTACGGGTATCGCTGTGTCCACGGAGCGGAGTGGATTTCTCACAAGGTATGTAGAACAATCTTTTAGTTTTGAATTGTCTGTCTATTTTGTGATGCTAAGTTGTTGTTGGGTTTTCGATGGGATTGAGCTTAGATGGTACTATGTAGATATGTTCGTGAAGGTTGAGCTTCAAGGGCTTAAGGTTTTGTGGGGTGGAAAGCTTAAATTGAGATCCGGCCCGCCGTTTCTCATCGCATATTCTTTCAGCTTGCCGTTAGGAACGAGACTTTCTTTTTTCTCGGCTTCATGCCTGAAGGTACTTAACTAATTTGTCGGAAGCTAGAGATTTACATGATATGGTTGAAGGAGACAACAAATGGGATGCGCTTCTAGAGATTCAAACTTTGGCATTTCTTTGAAAATACTAATTTGCGGGATCTGCCTACATTGGTGTGCCTGTGAACCTCCTAGACGAATGCGTACGTGGCCCAACAACCCGAGAGCCCCAAACTACTGCGTATAACTCGCTTTTGCCAATGAATTAGCTTGGATCTTCCATATCGGTGTCCCAAGCTCGACGAGCCTCTCACCAAACACATCGATGACGTGTCTGACATCTTCGCATTCGTCATCGTCCCCTTGTGTCCAAGTCTCTCCATCATCCTTACCACCACTATTATCATCGCCGCTGTTCTCGCCGGGTTTGTCGCACACTGCCAGAGTCGCATCCAACCACGTTTGCTTCCATGCTTCGATCGCCTCCGCAGCTTCCGGACTATCTGTCCTCACCCCACGCGCAACTAAGTAGAACGAGCCCCTTGACGCGTGCGACTTGACGGGTTTGAATAGCTGCAAACCGCCAGGATCAGTGAATTTGCTGAAGGTGTACATGAGCTTTGTCGTGGCCCATTTATCGATTCGGTGCAAAAGCATTATGAGTATCCCGCCTGGCTTTAGTCTGCTGAGGGCGAAGACAAGTTGCGCGCTGGACAGGCGGATAGCTTCGTGGCCGTGCTGGCCCCAATCAGGGCGGGTGTGGGTACGTAGTTTCTGGCCGTCACAGAAGGCGAGATCGAAGGTTCTATCCGCATACGGTTGCACGCCTGAGAAATCTGAGATCCACGGGTGCGACGGCGGGATGGATTGTACCATGTCGATAACACCAAATTCCTTGTACAACATTGTGACATCATGGAACTGGACTTCGACGCGTCGGTCCTGAGCTCCGCTCTGGACAAGGAGTTTATGTCCGCCCAAGCTTTCCGGCAGGCTTATCCCTGAGATTTTGGCACGTGGCACTTTTTTCAGGGTTGCTGCTGAGAAGCCGCCGGGCGCCATGCACAGGTCCAGGACCTCGAGCGGTCTATTTTTGGGCACAAAGGAATCTAAGATACCAGTTGCGTCGAACATCTGACCGCCTATGGCTATCATCATGCCGAAGAAGAACTGTTGCGTTTTGAGATTTGCCGCCGATTCATCTGCGCGCTTGCGCTGGCGTGCGTAGAACGCATCGCCTTCGGGATTCGCCCAACCCTAGCCTATGGTTTTAGAAGAAAAAAAATGAAGACATGGAGAGCGATATCTCTAATTGCCCCCGGGGGGGG
>PDNA01000214.1:0-50096 GCA_002573605.1 Polytolypa hystricis UAMH7299 | reverse complement strand
CTGCGGCTGTTGAGCTAATTGCTGTTCCTGCGGCTGTTGAGCATATTGCTGTTGTTGCTGCTGCTGTGGTGCCGCACCCGATTTTGATTGCTTCCGCTGCATCTTTGCTTGTTCCTTTTCCTGCTGTGCTCTCTGTTTAGCTGCCTGTTTCTCCTGTTTCTGGGCCTGCTTTGCGCGAGCTTTTTCTTCCTTGTGGCGCTGCTTCTCCATCGCCTTTTGCTCCTTGGTTGACATTCGTCGTGTAGCTTCCGTGGGCCCGGCTGCTGCAGGTTGCTCTACTCCTTGGGCAGGAGCTGCTCCCGCAGGCATAGCACCCGCTGTGGGAGCCTGCTCCATTTGTTGAACCGGTACACCTTCCTCTGGAGCTGGTCCTCTCCCCAGCATGTCGCCCATATCTGTCGGCTGCTCCATTTGCTGAATGGGCGCCTCTTCCATTTGGTCAGCTGGTGCCACTGCTCCTACTACTTCAGGCATATAACCAGTTGGTTGAGCCATCTGTTGTGCCTGCCGAGCCTGCTGAGCCGATTGTAGTTTTGCGGCCTCAGTACCCGGGAACACGCCTTCATCGCTGGCAATTTCCTTAGCTGTCTCTTCTTCTTCGACGGACAACCCTCGTGGCCGACGTGACGGTGCACCACCCATGCCCGTTGCGGCAGCGACTCCTCCTCCCTGCTGCGCGTTGGCCGCTCCTCTAGCAGCTGAAGGTTGGCCTGCAGCCTGCTCGTAAGCCAAATCCCTTTCGTTGATAGATCCGTACTCCATTAGATGTGGCGGTCGAGGCTCCTCTTTTAGAGCCATCGGTTCTCCACCTCGCCACGCCTGTTCTGAAGGAGTCCTCTCCTCAAGGACTTTGGCATAGGTCAGGCGCTGCCCTGCAGGTTGTTCCCCTGCGGCTTGCTCTCTCGCTGCAACCTGTTGAGAAATTTGACGTCTATTCGCTTGATCTCGAGCATATTCCTCCCTTGCTTTAGCTTCCCTCGCTGCAGTCTCGCACGGACCGGGCCTCGATCGAGTTGTTGGTTGAGATATGGCGTGTTCTCTTGTGCCCAGGCCAACAGCAGCGGTCGCGCGTTCCTTAGCAGCAGTTTCTCTAATAGCTGCGTCTCTATCAACCGCGTCTCTGATAGCAGCCTCCCTAGTGTACGCCTCAGTTGCAGCAGCTCGTCTTATCACTTCTTCCTGAGCAGCTATCGCTTCGCTAGCCGATTCTCTAGCGATGATTTCGCGCGCAGCGGCCTCTCTTGTCACAGCTTCTCGTGCAGCTAACTCCTCGGCAGCCATTTCTCTGCTCGCAGCTTCCCTTGCCTCGGCTTCTCTTGCGGCTAGATCCCTAGCTTGAAGCTCTCGAGCCACAGCTTCTCGACTCGCTGCTTCTTTGGCTGCTGCTTCTCGAGTTGCGGCTTCAAAGAGTGAGAGTTGCTGGGCAGCTTTTTGCTTGGCAGCAGCCTCCTTTGCCGCAGCCTCCTTCGTAGCTGCTTCCAGCACAGCTATCGTTTCAGCGAACTCTTCTCTCACAGCAGCCTCTCTCCTTGCTGCTTCTCGAGTATTGGCTTCCCTAGCAGCCACCTCACCAGCACCCAATTCTTGAGCTTCAGCTTCTTTGGCAAGGGCATCCCTGGTCGCAGCTTCTCTTATGGCTATTTCCTCTGTAGCTAACGCTCTAGCACTTTCCTCTCTAGCGGTAGCTTCCCTGGTTGCAACTTCCCTAATTCCAATCTCCTCGGCTGCGATCTCCCGAGCACCCACTTCGCGGGCTACCGCTGTTTTGGTAGCTGCCTCCGTTGCAGCAACTTTCTCCATGGTAGATCCATCCGCCTCTATAGCTGCACGACCCTCAGCTGCAGCTTGCTGGGCGAGTGATTCTGCCTCCCTTCCAGCTGTTTCCCTGCCGGCTTCCTCCCTTAGGGCCGACGCCCACGCAGCTGACGCTCTAGCAAGTGATTCGGCTTCCATCCTATCTGCTTCCCTGGCTGTTGCGTCTCTCGCCTCTGCGTCTCTTTTCTCTGCGTCTCTTTTCTCTGCATCTCTTGCCTCTGCATCTCTTGCCTCCGCGTCCTTGGCTTGTTGGGTCTTGCGCTCCGCCTGCCTTGCTTCAGCTTGCCGGGCCTCCTCCGCCCGCCTGGCAGCAGCTTGCTTCTTCCTTGCTTTGCGAGATGCCGCTTTCGTGAAGCCCTCCTCCTTAGCTCCCTCCTCCTTAGTTCCCTCCTCCGCCATCCCTCCATGGGCCATCTTTGTCGCTTCTCCTTCATTGACGTCACTGACTGGCATTACGTACCCTGCATATTGTTCTTCCATAGTCGCGGTACCACCCTCGGGTGCATATATAGTCTCCCTTGTTTTTCCGTAGATAGCAGGTGGGGCCCGCGTCTCCTTCTCAAGAGTCTCTGAATCCTTTCGTGGAACTCCAGCAAGATAGGAACCGGGCTGTGCACCCTGAACTTTCTGCTTTCCCATTTCTGAAGGGATATCTCTCGCTCCTACTATAACAGACAAATATCCTGGTCAGCCTCTAAACCTTTGAGAAAGAATAGACTCAAACCACAAGTAGATATCAATCTTACCTGGTTGAAGCTTCTTGGTAGCCAGCTTTCTGCCATATAACGCAGATGCAGCGGCAGACGCAGCTGCATTCTGTTTGTTATCAACTCCACGTCCGGGTTCCTGCGAGAGTGGCTGGTAGTAATTGTAATAGGGACCATTGGGCTGCCGTTGTGGAGCGCCCGTCATTCGACTTGGCTGGGCTTCGGTTTCTGTTGATGAGTGTGAGTAAATCATTCAGAGTATCTAAATTTCACGTGTGACTAGTAATCGCGCACCTTGCATGGGCCTTGAAGGGGGCTTCTCATATATCGGCTGCGGTCTTGCAGTGTCAGACGGCTGGTAGTACTTGGTCGGAACTCTTGACGGATCCTCCAGGCCGTCAACTCCAGAGTCCCGTCGCAGGCGTTCCTCCATCGACGCAGGCTTTGTCTGCTGCTGCATCTGTTTCTGATAGGTTGTAGCTGGAGCAGGACCAGTGGGTGCAGACGCGGCGGCCCAGCCAGCTCGCATCTCGGCAAAGTGCGACCCTTGCCCAGCTAGCCTTCCATCCGACATGCGGTACGGTGTGTTCTTCGTCGACATGTCCGCCGGCTCTGGTTCGGGACCTGTGTCCTGATGTTGTTGGCTTTGATCTTGTCAGAGAAAGCAGCGAGAAATCAACAGGCGCAAAGGATTGGCTCACACAAAGGCCCTAAACTTTTGCATTGAGAGGTTGTCTATCTAGTACTGGGTATTCAAGATATCTCACTTCTGTATGGTTAACCCCGAATACTTTGCTTTCGCAGAAACTGTACACAAAAGACACAAGGGTATTCGAACAGATCGCTGGATAGCTCAATAATATTTTACGAAAGGATAGCGCGCGTGTTTCGAGTTCAGCTGGTTATGTTTCGCCTCACGGGATCGACCGGACTTTAAGCGACAGTAGTCAAACCATGGCGGCTGAAATCAAGACAAAAGGTTTTGGGCCTATTCATGGGGATGCATGCCACCAGGCCTCCACAAGGCTTTCGATGGGAAGTGTGAAGTCATCGCTCGTCACAACAGCCAGCTTTGACTGGCCCGTTGTAAACGCTCTTGTGTTAAGAAAGCATAGTCCCAAGGTTCATGTCAACGTTAAAATGGGGCCGTTGAGGGTATGTTGCAGGGATATGTATCCAACCAGGACACGACATTGTCTATCGCCTGCACCAATGATAGCTGGTCTTGTAAAAGCGGTGGCTGCCATTTGCTTAGAGGCCGAACAAGAAGGGAAGTTGTACATGGAAAGGACTTGCGGTTGGGTTCAGTGGTGCCAGAAAAGTTGACCACTATAGCTGCAGTCCAGAACTGTCGAAAACACAAAAAGAAACTGGTCGCAGGGTTTGAATCAATAAGTATGCCTGTTCACACGAACATTAGTATAGAATCCATGATGGTAAGAAATATATCACTGCGGTCTCTCCCTCTCCCCCTCTCTTTTCGTCCTCGGAGAACATGAGAATAGAATGTGAAGTCGAGAGAAAGCCAGTGAGAGGTAAAGAATAAGATAAAAGGCCTATTTGAGCCGCGTGCCAGAAAGGGGAAGGTGCAGCGGAGTGTGAGGAGAAAGTACGGCTCTTGGCGGAAGGCGCGCATGACGTCAAAGGCTTGCGGGGACAGGCGGAATCGAGTGGCTCGTCGAAAGAGGAGGAAGGGAGCAGACGGTGTGCTCAAGGTGTGCCTTTGCCTGCTGCTTCATAGAGGGGAGTAATAGTGTTTGCAAGGCATGAAGTTTGTGTTTGAGTAATATAATTTGTAATGAAGGCATGAATGGTATCGAGCAAAGTTAGAAACGGACTGCAACGAGACAAGTGTGATCAGTGGAGAGGTTAGTAGTAGGGAATAGAGAGGTGCTGTTCCCGGTGCTTCATACGGGAGATAGCGACACCCTTCTCAATGGCATGAAGTTGGTGTGCCTCTTTGATAATGCAATCTGCTCTAGAGGGGTGAATGGTATCTGGCGAATGAAGAGTGGGAACTGAGAGGCTCTACATGATCAGCACAGAGAGAGTCAGAAATAGTTATGAGATGTGGACTTTGCAGATTGTTGTGTCCTATGTTATTCCCCCTCCCCCCGGTAACGTTCGCAGCGCCCTTACGGCGGTCACCGAGTAACACAATCAGCCTCTACAGGCCAACCATGCTCATCCCAATCCGCTTGTAGACAAACCGCGCTTGTCACACTAACGCTCACAAACTCCTCAGACATCTTCTTGATATTTCTCCACCAATCCATAGCCTCGCACATCTCTATTCCCTTCTCCTCCATTTCCAACGATGAAGCATCACAATACCTCCCGCCAAATCTCTTAATAATATCAACCCGCTCCTTCATCGTCAGCGCTCTTCTTAAATCCCCACGCATCTCCACCTCCCCCGTAGATTTGACAGCCCACATGCCTCCCTCGTCGTCAAACGCAACTTCCACCCCGGCTGTCAACGTAGCAGGCGGGATATGCTTATACTGTCCGCGCCAAAGAACCTCCAGAACCTCTCGATCCATGTAAAAATCTGCTCCCATCCGGCGCAAACGTGTACAAAACTCATCTTCGGATGGGGAATCGGTGCTCGCGCGTATAAGAGTAAAGCGATCAAGGCCCAAGTATGCCATTTCGACGGGGCTAAGGTGTTTGGCCCATGCGCCGCCGGTGGAGGGCCAGCAGGCTGCGATGTCGGAGCTGGGGTTGAGACGTTCGCGGATTCCCTTTAGTTCTGGGGGATTGGGCCAGGAGGGACTGAAGAGCGGGGGGAGAGGGAGAACGTTGAATAGGAGAGAGCCTAGGAAGATGAGAGGGAGGATTGTTGCGCAGAAAGTTACGGGATGTTCTTCGGCCTGGCGGTTGGGGAGGGTTGGGTTGCGGCCATTTTGTGTCCCTGGGGGAGTGGGATTGTAGGTATCGCTTGTTCCGGGGGTGTTGGTGTCGCTCATGATGGAGATGTAAGCAGGATAGTTAGTGCTGACGAGTTGGAAGTAGCATTGCGATCAACTGAATTGCAATGCAACTTGATGGCCAGCAGCATATTTAAACAATGTCATTTCAGGTGCAGAGCATCATTGACGACTGTCTTGAGCATTCTAGAGAGTGATGACTGGCTAGGCAATCATCGAATAGCATGGAAATTCATGTCCCTTGGTATAGAGTAAAACTGAAAGGAAAGGCCACACCAAGCTTGATCCAGTTCAAGCTGTCAAATTGTCTTGTTTCAGGGAGAACCTGAGAACAATGCCAACTTGAACACATTCCCAGCTGAATCAGAAAGCAGCAAATGCAATGGCCCTCAGGCCATCTGTTATGTCTTCAAAATTGTGAGATAGCTATTTGAGATTGACAGAAAATGGACAGAGAAGAGAGTCAAGAGAGTTTGGAAGATCCAAGTCTGGCTTTGTGCTTTGCATGTTTCAACTCCTGATCTTCAGTGCCTTTCTTGCTTATTTCTGGTCGGAGAAACCCCCTAGAAATTTTTCAAAAGCCACTGAAAGGCTAAAACCAATAGCGAAGCTAGACATGTTGTGGAGTTCGCAGCTCCACAAAGAGACAGAAGAGTGCCTAAAAGAGAGCCTAGAGCTGTTAGTGAAAGCCTGAAAGGCAGTTGCTTGCTCCTGTCCTTGGGCCTAGAATCCTGGTGGATTCTTCTAGAAATCAATAATAATCATGTCCCTGAATCTGCACTATTATTTCCAAGATGGTGGTTGTGATGAAAGAGTAGAACTCCAACATGAGGGAAAGATGTTTTTCTATTCCCACAAAGATTACAAATTGTATGCCTGCAGACCCACCATGCAACTGATGAGTTATTGACCACCAACAGCAGCATAATAAGCACAGAAATAATCGCTCGGAGAATGCCGGCTATGTATGCTGCATGCATAATACATGTACATGTACATGTGTTTCCCACAAGGTAATCCAATCCACCTACCAAAAGGCGACTCGCATAAAATAATAATAATACCACCAATGCAACATTCATCCCCAAAGGCTTGCAACAATTCGCACGAACAAAAGCGAAGGATGCATGCACAGAATGGAACCACTGCACCAGAAGGCTCAAAGAACATTCTACAGTGCCATCAGCAACGGCACAGTGCATTTGCCATTGTGCTCTGATTGGAGGGGCGAAACGCCACACGGCCGGTTATTTGCTTTTTCTCGCTCTTTTTCCTTTTTTTCCTTTTTTTCTTTCTTTGCTTTTTTCTCGTTTCCTTAACGACGGGTCCATTCCGACTTACCCCATGGGCAGTGGACACCTTTTGCTTGTTTTAGTGCAAGAAAGAAAGTTTTAATCTATTGACAATTTGACCATGAACCATAGCCTATTGGCGAGAAGGGGGATAGCGAAGTCAAAAAGCAAAATCTCTCAGATCGCGGAGAAAGGGACCTACATACGCGCCCTTTTCTGCATGTCGAAGACTCGGGCTTCTTCTTTCCTGCCTACATAGAAGAGGGCTGAGCTCGCATGGAAAGAAAGTCTCTATCACATGGAAGAAGCGCGAGGAATTCAGCGAGAAAAAGGACAGGGATGCATACATATTATTAATTGATTAATGCCTAGGTAACTATCCGCTACAAGCGTGGATGGAGACGGGAAGCCCGATCTGAGAGAAGCATTCATGAAAACCGTAAATGAAAAATAAGACGGAAGAGGAAAAAGCCAACACGGCTTCTCCGCAAAAGTTGGCTGGGGACATTATCTATATCCGTAGTTACTAGTAGTATCAAACAAAATCTCCAAGACGATCAAATAGTTCCTGGATCCAGGCACTCCCAAGCTCCAACTCCCAAGACGCCCAGAGATCGAAGGCAATAAAAAAAGGCCCGAGACTACGACGTACTAAAACCCCGAGCGTGAACCTTGATGCTGGGTGGATAATAATATCCTGTGGAGACTTTTTATACTGTGGATGGCTGCACATGCGCCGCATTTAGCCTCTTCGTTCATCCTTCTTCTCCCGCCGAGCAGCAAGCAAGCAGGCAGACTAATAACTCGCAGCCCAGATCGATCGCTTCTTGTTCTTGTCCTTGTTCTTATTCTTTTGCTGCTGCTCCTGCTGCTGCTGCTGCTTCTTCTTTTTCTTCCGTTTCTCCCGCATTATTGATTGTGTGAAGGGCCTGCAGTCTTATTTCTCAGCTGACAGGACTGGGGGTTGTAGCAGTCGCATCCAAACTCCCCACTGTAACCTCATTTTCTTTCACTCACTCGCCCGCTTTCTTTCTTCTCTTTGCTTTCTTTCTGATTTGTTCTTCTTCTTTTTTTCTGCTTCTTCTATTATTACTCCCATTCTTACCCCGGAGATTTCGGAGATCAAGTTCCCATTTTTTTTTCGATCCCTTGACACTAACTATCCCGCTACGCTCCCCCGCACCGCACTGTCTATGCGTATTTCTCATATCCTTGCCCACGTCTGCCTGCAGGGCCATGGTCAGACAGCCACGACGTGATTTTGATATTCAAACTTTCTCACTCTTTTGAATCGATCGCCTGAATTTCTCCTGAATGGGGGTGTTTCGTCAGAGAGCTACCGCAAATCATACCACTGATTTGATTAGATTGGAGAGCATCTCTTCGCTCTCCCATCCAACAAGTCTAAACCTACATTGAACGTCCCCCGAGGGCAAAGGACACAAAAGACACACCTCACAATGGCTTTCCGCGAGAAAATGCGCAGGGTCTTCTCCCGCCCATCCAATTCCTCCTCTTCCGCCGCGGCTGCCTCATCCTCCACGCCGCTCAAATCTCATCCACAACAACCCACCCACTCTTCAAAGCCCTCCACGGCAACCACAGCAACAACAACCTCCTCCCTCAAACTCTCGCGCTTCAGAAGCAAAAAGTCCAAGACCAACAGCACCAACACCAAGAACAGAAAAATCAAACCGAAGATCGAAATCTACAAACCCCACGAGCTCCCACGCTCGAAATATCGCGGCCCATTTGATGAAGAACATATTCAGCGGTTGGCGGCGTATTCGATCCCGCGCGCCCAAGAAGAGCGGCCACGGTCAATGGTTTCGGAGTTCTCGCCTATGGGGACAAGAGCGCCACCGACGAGGAGGGGTAGTGTGAGTGATGAGGACGAAGGGCCTGGGCCGGCACTAGCTGGGCAGGAGAATGCATATTTGGCACCAGGGAATGCGAGGCATGTGGGCAGCGGATTGAGGTTCTACACCCATAATAACAACAACAACAACAACAACGACGATGATGATGATGGTGGGGACCTAGTCGGACAAGCAGTGGTCGTGCACCACGACGATGCTGCCACGGTGCCACCCTCGTCACACACTCTTCCCCCCCATCCACTTGTCATGCTGGACACGGACCATGACTCGGATACAACTTCAACCTCGCTTACGGCCGTGGGCACAAATCAGAATATTAGCGCGTCAACGCTTTTGTCGTTTCCCACGGATGACCACCACCAGCAGATGCAGCATGGGAAGGGGTCAGGGGAATATTTTATCTCGCCATCAAACCACCACCAACACCATGTCACGGGGGCTGAATATCATCACGGCTCAGTGGCAAATATCGACATCGATAACAACAAAAGCAAAAGTCAAGGCTGGCCCTTGCCGGAGCCAATTGGTGGTAACGATGTGCCTTTTGCGCCCGCGGAGCTGAGCAGTAAATTATCTGCTATCCAACTACGATCATGATGTCCCCCTTTTTTTTGTTTGTTTCGTTTGTTTCGTTATCGTTCGATGGGTCAGGCTTTTCGTGGTGTATGGTCCAGGGTAGGCGTTTTATCTAACGGGGGCGCAAAGGTCATCGGATGTGTATTTGGCTGCGGTGTTGAGAATTCTTTGATTTCATACCACATCATTTATTGGTGGGGGGAACCGTTTTGCATAGAGGCGTTTTTCTGTAGATACATATGGGATGGTGGGGCCTCATTTTATATCCTTTTTTCTTTTACTTTTGCATTTTCAGAGGAGCGGAGAGAATGGAGAAAGGAGGGCAAGAGAGAGATGGATGGATGGATAGATGAAGATAGAGGATAGACACATAGCATGATAGACATAAAATAGAGCTTAGATGCAGAAGAATATATGACATTTCTATCTCAAACCGTTCACTATTCAATTTTGCTTTCATAGTTGATGTACTATCGGCCCCTCCTTAATAAGCCCTCTTATTAGAAATTGAGACAACACAATAGCTCCCCCTATTCTCAATTTTCCTATCAATACGGACAGGACTTCTTGGTATATATAAGATACATTTGGCCCTATTCTTTCTGCGAATATGTTTGAGGACTGAGTTAGTTATTACTCTTGTCATTAAATTTACATCAGGTTGTATGTATGGTACATGACACGCACATGGAGTAAGCGGACTAAGCAGACAAAATAGGCCAGTTCAAACGGGTATATCTGATGGTATTATTCGTTTGTTTGTTTTTCGTTTTTCTGCCTTTTTCATCATCCAAATCCAAACACGCTGCAAATTCGTAAAAGAAAAGGTATCCCAACGCGGGTCATAACACACAAGAAAAAAAGGGAAAAAGATGGCATAAATTCATAAAATGAGCACAAACTACGCCCAAAGATAACCATCCAACAAGACCCTCAAATCATATGTCCTGTCCCAACTCAATCTTCTTCATGGGTAACAGCCATATCCAAAACCTCTACCCGTCCGAGTCCCTTCGTCTCTCCACCCACAAACTCGCTAAGACCCTTGAATGCACCAGGTTCCGCGAATCCCAAGACCTCCCACTCATCACTACCCAGCACGTCCTGGCTCTCAATGAGTTCAAAGTAGCCGAGAATGCGGTCCTTGACTGTGCCTGAAGCTTTCTGCGGAGCAGCCGCTTCATGATCGTCGTCTTCAGCATGACTAGTCTCTTGGCCACCCTTCTTGCCCTTCTTATGACCTTTTGATTTGGACTTTGATTCGGTATGCGTAGGCGCTGCTGGTGCAACCCTGGCAGCTTGTTTGAGGATCGAGGTCGGACATGTTATCCTGAGCCGCATGCGTGCTCTCATAACGGGGATGGGTTGCCACGCAATAAGCGCCTTCATCGCCTCCAGGGCCTGACTCTTTGCAGATTTGGTCGTCACCACACCATTCCAAAGCGGCTTTTTCTCTACAGCCTCTTCCTCTGGATTTGGAATCGAGCCTGCCGAGACCACTGAACCTCTGCGTGAATCTGCTCCTGCACTTCCATCTGACGATTTGCCCTTCCCGCCAGCGCCACCAGTCTGGTGGCCACTCGCAGCCATGATCTGGTCCAGAGCTTTGCTAATCATGCCAGTGGTATACACGCGTTTCGTAGTGGGATCAACCAGCCTAGCGCTAACGAGTTCCAGAACCTCCTTCTCCATTCGGTCTACGACTTCTTTCCGCTCGCGCTCACCGACTTGGATTTCGCCCTTCTGCAGAATCTCCTGGATGATTTCCTGCTGTGTGGCTTTGGCGCCAAAGGCCTTGGCTAGCTCTGCGGTGGGGGCGGTTTGGCCCTTTGAGACGGAGAGGAAGACTGTGGGGACTTGGAGGACATTGTCGAGATTTGTTTCTGCGCCTGAGCGGAAGTCGAGGAGTTTGTTCTTGTAGCAGGCTAGCTCAAAACGCTTTTTGGCTAGAAGAGGGGGAGGGGGTGTTAGAATCGGAGTGCGGGCAAAGGGCGAGAGGGGTCATATAATACCTTTTCTCAGGCGTACGAGCGAGACATTGGTGAACTTGATCTGGTTTGAGGGTTGATTTATTCCGACAGGCATCGTGAGGATTGTGAAGAGAGAAAGATACCAATGTATGGATAGCGGGGTATATATGTATCTAGTCCAAGTTGCTGTCTGAGGTTGAGATAAATGTAGATGTTTAGATGGTGGCTATAGTGTTTTAAGGAAGAATGAATAGCAATATTGGCAGGGAATCAGTATAATTTATAGATTATCCCACATAAACACTCATTATGAAGTCATCTAGCTGTGGTGTCAGTATGTCGTCAAGAAGTGCTCATGAATGCGCGACGGGGAGATGCAAACAGAGCAAACCACGCTTGATGCCAAGAAAGGTCACGAGGTGAGTCACATGTGACTAATGCAACATGACTAAGCAGGGCGAGACCGATAAGTAAGGATAAGCTCCGCCACTTGTAATTGGCTGTGCCTGGTTCTAGCGCACTCCGGCATGCGAGCTTCTCCGGCAACCGGCGCTCCAAGCAGGCGTCATCATCACCTCAACCTCCCATCATCCAGCCTCCTCTTCGTGATACATCGTGTCATTCCTCCTCATCTTCCCATCAGCTATTACTCCAATAGCTGGCACCTCACATTCTACGTCTTCGTGGACCTTTTTCAAGTCCATTCCTACGTTATTTGCTTGACCTTGCTGTGGACCCTATCGACGTCATTACTTCAGATATCACGCTCCACTTGCAGCTACATTGATCGAGAAGAACGATGAAGTATTTTACGACTGCCTTCCTTCTGGGAGCAGCTGTCGTGTCGGCTCTTCCAGAGCCACCGCAGCAGCAAGTCCTAAAGGTTCCAGAGGACACGGTTTCTATCCAACATGGGCCTCTCGATGCTCTCAAGGACTTCAAAGACACCACCAAGGCCATCCTTGAGGACGCAAAGGATCTCGTCGATGAGTTCACTGATGACGCCGAGGAAGCTCTTTCTACACTGCAGGAACATTTCCCATTCTTGTCAGCTCCGAAAAAGCACGATCGCCGCCCAGACTCGCAGTGGGACCATATCATTCGGGGCTCTAACGTTCAGAAAATCTGGGTCGAGGGCCCTGATGGCGAGAAACACAGAGAGGTCGGTGGCAGGCTGGAGGCGTACGATCTACGAGTGAAGGCCGTCGACACGTCCAAGATCGGTATTGACCCGGGTGTCAAGCAATTCAGTGGTTATTTGGATGATAATGAGAATGACAAGCATCTCTTCTACTGTATGGATCCCTTGTTTTCTAGTTGATGGCTTTCCCAATTCCTAACAATATCGTAGGGTTCTTTGAATCTCGCAACGACCCCGAGAATGACCCTGTGGTTCTCTGGCTCAACGGTGGCCCTGGTTGCTCCTCATTGACCGGGCTGTTCCTCGAACTCGGCCCAGCCAGCATTGACCGCAATATCAAGGTCGTGCATAACCCGTATTCCTGGAATTCCAATGCTTCAGTGATATTCCTTGACCAGCCTGTCAATGTGGGCTACTCATATAGCGGCAGTTCTGTCAGTGATACCGTCGCTGCTGGAAAGGACATTTACGCTCTCCTCACTCTTTTCTTCAAGCAATTCCCGCAGTATGCGAAGCAAGACTTCCACATTGCTGGCGAGTCATATGCTGGACATTACATTCCTGTCTTTACGTCGGAGATTCTCTCGCACAAGGATCGTAATATCAACCTCAAATCCATCCTGATTGGCAATGGCTTGACCGACCCCCTCACCCAGTACCCCCACTACCGACCCATGGCTTGCGGTGACGGTGGCTATCCTGCCGTCCTTGATGAAGCTTCTTGCCAGTCCATGGATAACGCTCTCCCCCGTTGCCTGTCGATGATTGAATCCTGCTATAACAGTGAAAGTGCATGGACCTGTGTACCTGCCTCCATCTACTGCAACAACGCCATGATCGGACCCTACCAGCGCACCGGCATGAACCCATACGACGTCCGTGCCAAGTGTGAGGACGGCAACCTGTGCTACACCCAACTTGGAGACATCACCAAGTTCCTGAACCAGAAGTCCGTGATGGAAGCCCTCGGCGTCGAAGTCAGCAACTACGACTCCTGCAACATGGACATCAACCGCAACTTCCTCTTCCGCGGTGACTGGATGAAGCCCTACCACCGCCTCGTCCCTGGCATCATCGAACAGATCCCCGTCCTGCTCTACGCCGGCGACGCAGACTTCATCTGCAACTGGCTCGGCAACAAGGCCTGGGCTGAGGCTCTCCAGTGGCCTGGCCAAGCCAAGTTTGCCGCCGCCGCCATGGAAGACTTGAAGATCGTCGACAACAAGAGCAAGGACAAGAAGATCGGCGAAGTCAAGTCTGAGGGCAACTTCACCTTTATGCGCCTCTTTGAGGGTGGGCATATGGTCCCGCTCGATCAGCCGGAGGCGAGCTTGGAGTTCTTCAATCGCTGGCTCGGAGGTGAATGGTCGGCGAAGAAATCTGAGTAGATGAGAAAGACCCTTCGGATGAGGGGTGTGAGCGGGCTAGTATGTAGCTGGCTCTGCCGTAAAGAAAGCAGAATATAGAACATTCTGTTATGCTTCTTTTTTTATATCTTCGCTGTGGTATTCAGCGAATGGTGCGTTTTACA
This sequence comes from Polytolypa hystricis UAMH7299, assembly GCA_002573605.1. NCBI lineage: Eukaryota > Fungi > Ascomycota > Eurotiomycetes > Onygenales > Polytolypa > Polytolypa hystricis. Next base: position 36,254 of record PDNA01000214.1, on the reverse strand, counting down.
TGGGTGTTTTCGTCCGTTTACATGTTTGCATTGCTTTTTGTTTGTTCCTTCGCTGTATGTGATTTTTTTCGATCAATATATATACATACGTTATGAGAATTAGTTTCTGGGATGGGAGGATTTTCCTCCGTTTGTCAATTTGATCCTTTTTTTCTTGTTACTGCATCGTTTTATTTGCATGTTAGGGGCTCGTATATGCATAGATCCCCCCCTTCTCTATACCCAACGTACGTACCGTATATTGAAATAGAGGCATAGACTACATGGATTATCGAAGTCTGGCGTCGTAGATTGGTAATCCATACATAAATCCTAGCAATCTCCTACGTCGTACACCCTTTGCTTGGATCAGTAGACCGTCGGATATGTGGGATAGAAAAGGAGAAAGCGGTATCCCAAAGCTCGATTTCTGATCGTTTCCACGCTCTGTTCTTAAATTCCGGACATACAAGACAGTAACAGTCATATCGTGCATCCCATTTTTTCTCTCGCTGGTTTAAGTAGGGAAAAACTAAACCATACATGAAAAAAAAGCTTCGGAGGAAAAACCCCCGGTTTAGACACGGAAAAGGAAGAAAAATCGGGAGTAAAGCAGTTTTTTTTCCCTTTTGCTCTCATTTCCCTATTTCTTTTAATGTCCATTTCCACAACCCATCTCAGCAAGCAGACAGAAAAAAACGCAGAAAGGCCAAACAAGAACCAACTCCCATGCAACAACACACACACAGAGACGTTTAACCCTTCTTCTTGCTGACACCGACGGTACGTCCTCTCCGGCCGGTGGTCTTGGTGTGCTGACCGCGCACACGGAGACCCCAGTAGTGGCGCAGACCTCTGTGGGCACGGATCTTCTTCAACCGCTCGAGATCCTCACGCAGCTTGCTCTCCATGTTGTTAGCGAGAACCTGCGAGTCCTTGCCGTCGGTGATGTCGCGCTGTCTGTTGAGGAACCAGGTCGGGATCTTGTATTGCGTCGGGTTCTGGATGATGGTCACGATGCGCTCGAGTTCTTCAGAGGTGATTTCTCCGGCGCTATTGGGGAAGAGAAGATCGGTTAGCCCTTGTTTTCTTTTTGTTCCCCTTGATTTGTTCGTTTTTCCCCCTTTCACTGCGTGCTTTTCGATTCACGGATGGTATACGATAGGAAATTGTCCCCTCCACGCAACACAACCAAGCACACACACAAAGCACCCTCTTAGTAGATCCCAAACAAAAATCCTCATTTATTTCTGTTTTCCTTTGCTCGGTGGGAATGGCAGTGGTAGGGAGTAGAGGAATCAAAAAAAGGCATACCGCTTGTTCAAGTCGACATCAGCCTTCTTGCAGACCAGATTGGAGTATCGGCGACCGACACCCTTGATCTTAGTCAAGGCATACATGATCTTCTGCTTGCCGTCGACATTGGTATTCAGAAGACGGAGGATGAACTGGAAGTTCGACTTCTCGCCGGACACGAGCGCTATTTTTTTTCCATTTTGCAACGGTTAGCACGCGTCCAAAGACACAGACATATAACTCCCACACACGACACGGCACAACTCCGGGTCTAGACGGGGGGGAAAACGCGGACAAGCCGATCGCAAGGCAAGGGAAAACTGGGATAGCAACGTACACATGATGGGCGGATGTCTGGATGGTTGATTTCCTCCGAGGGGTTTAGATTGTCGACACGGAGAGAAAATAGGGATTCGAGATAGCAAGTTCTTGGTCGTTGAGGCTGCTGGTTTGGCGTTGTGGGATCGCAGTTTGTGCGTCTAGCCCAATGCGGTATGGTGGCTTGAGGGCTCGCTTGATGAGATTAGGTAAGCGTGGAGGCAGCACGTGATTATTATCTGCGGGCATCAAAACCACCTCCTACCTACGGAGATATACAGGAATACCATGTCATGGGCAGTTGCGTGGACTATTACGGCTATTGAATATCTTTAAGGAGATTGCTCCTTGCTTTGCCTCGTAAGCTGATAATCTGGTATTACCATCGATGAGGCATGCAGTGACATTATTGTGGCTCACAGTCGCTGATATAGTCCAGCAGCTGCAGACAATCCCCAAGGGTATCTGCTCACTTTCTGCCTCTCCTCAACTGTGCTCGTCCTCTGGGTCTGCAAGTGAGGGATCAGAGTCTTGGAGCCACCGGATCATGTACTCGTTCATCGATATATTTGTTACCCAAGCCTAGCGGACATCATCCAAAACTGAGCCAAGTACATGGTGAAAGATACCGTCATCTGTTTCATTGTTATGTCTTTTTTTATCAATAATTGACCAATTTCTCCATCACGGTTGGCTACGTGACATGTCTTCTCGATTACCTTGCTAGCAATAAAGGCATTACTAGTGAGCTATATGAAGTGTGGCAATAGGTAAGTTCGTAAACCTACCACAAAAGTCAGCCTGTCAGCTAGAGAGAGGGAATGTTGGAGGAGGTATGGATGTTTGGAGCAAGCTGAAACCTTTTGTAGCTTGTTGATTTCCTTCCACGACGTCATAATTATCCTATTATTTACTTTCAACCTAGCTAATTCTTCACTCATAGCTCTGAGGTCATTGTACTATACCAAGCTCCACCAAGACCAACTAATCACGCTTGTCGCTTGCAGTCTCATTATGCCTGTTACACCTCGCCGTGGCCGCCGACTGGCAGGGCGCAGTCGGTCTCCCATGCCAGAATTACCGACACAGAGACGTCGTCGCCGTCAAGCACCAACTGGCGGGAAAAAGCCCCCTTTCAACGCTCCAAACACATCATTTCAGTCTCCTCCTGAACCTCACCAGCCACGTCAACTCTCCTCAGGTCGAGTTTTATGTTAGAATCTCGGTATCTTCAATAATACAAACCCGGCCCAACGCATTGGCGGTCTTTTCGTAACAAATGGCCTCACACAGCGACTTCTTTACGATATGATTGAAATCATCATCGCTGTTTCCCCTGAGTAGAATTTGCGCCTGCGATATCAAAACAATTATGAAGTTAGGAGAGATGATGGCCAGGTTCAGCCTGGTAATTATTTCATAGAGGCAGCTTGTAAGTTTTAACAATTTTCTGTCCTTGTCTTTGACTCTTTGGTCTTTCTTCTAAGTGAGGTTGATTACATGCGCAATACTGACGGACTGGACTTAGTTACTGTTGAGCTTACCGATGAAGATGCTCTAGTCCGGCCCGTCAGCAGGCTTTCAAGTGCAACAACACACGCTGCATTTACAAATGCAGTACGCCAACGCGATCGGGGATGTGTTGTCACTAAGCTGAAACAACATGAAATACTTGTACAAGCGGATATTGGACTGGCTTCCAGGCGGCACACGTGTTTCCCCTTGCTTATTCCGCTCTCTGGCCAACGCTTGGGTTCAACTCCGCTATCACCATACCAGGGCCCCAAGGGGATAACATTAACTCTGTGCAAAACGGTATCCTCCTCCAGAGCCACATACACCAGCTATTCGATATCTACCACTTTTCAATATGCACAAAGGTAACGTCGCAAAGCAGTGGATCTTTCTACGACTACACAATTACTAATCTGTCTATATCCCTAGAGTAACTACAAAGTAGTCTATTTTATGCCCGACATCAGCAATATCGCAGGCACCCATCTTTCCCCAGAGTTCCTCTCAAACCCCCAACGGCCACCAGATGAGCTGCTAGATTGGCATTTCCGCCAAGCAGTACTTTCAAATATGAAGGCCGACGGACAACCAATATTCGAGCACGACTTTAACCCCGGAGAAGATATGATGGGCCAGATACTGCGGGGTCCAAAACCCCAACAACGAATGGAGTTTGAGTTATTCATGCGGCTTGGCCATCGATAAGTAGTCTAAAAACCCCACTATGGGTGCTGTTCAATACATCCTGTCACCGCAATCTAACTGGTTTGAATCTCGCTCATATATTTCTCCGTACCTGGGAATTGGAATTGCAGGCAGGAGAAGGAAGATCATGGAAAATGACATCATGAGAGGGGATTATATATGGTGAAAGGCCTGGTGAAATTTATATATAAATTGGTACGTTTGCTGCGATAGAGATTATTGATTACAAAGTCTGACAGGAGATGTAGTAGCTCCTTTTTATCTCTCATGAATCCTATGTACCCTCCGAACCCAGGGCGGAGACGAACCCACGGTGGCGAAGGTCAACTATATGGCAGTAAATTAGGGGTCAGGGTTTCAGGATGATATATATAGTTTGTCCCCCCACACTCTCATAATAAAAGACAAAATGGAATACTACATACCAAAAAGAATACAAGGCTGGCAAAACATACAGTTCTCAAAAAGAGCTAAAAAAGATGTTTTTTTTTAAAAAAAAAAAAGGCCAACCAGTCAACTATCATAGGGGGAATATATATGGGAAAACCAAAAGGGACTGTAAAGAATTGAAAAAACCAAAAGAAAAAAAGAAGAAAAAAACTATGAAGCCTCATACATAAGACAGCCAAAATTAACATGAGATGTTTCCCAAAATAAGATAGAGAGAGAGAGCGAGTGACATTCCTAAATATATTTATTTTCCATCCCAAAAAAACATATCGTCCAAAAGCAGGTTTAATACCATCATCCACTTGCAACCATAAATCAGGGACGGGGTATTTGGGGGAACGAATAGTTGGAAAAAAGGGGGGAGGATGATGCATTCATTTAAGTTGGGAGGGGGAGGGGCAAGGATCCATAGCCTGGCTATATAAGCGAAAGACGAGAAGGTCAAAAGGGTTTTGCATATAAGAACAAAACACTTTGGAAAAACAAAAGCCGCATGGTTATATAAAGAGTCCAAGTAAAAAAAGGGGGGGTGTGTGTATTTGGCATGATTAGATCATAATGTTAAAAAAAAAATCGGAGCTAGAAAAAAGCATCAAAAACACATGATAGTAAAAAACAACAACATTATTTTTGAAAAAAGCTAAAACCAAAATAAAAAAGACAGTTTAGGCAATCGTGTAAACCGGCGCCTTAACGATAACATTACTCGTTCCCTTTCCGCGAACCTCAACTGTCACAAAAGCAGCGAACCGAATGCGATTCTCGACCTCTTTCTGCTCAGGCTCGTCCCGGTCTTTGGGATCACGGATAGAAGAAGACCCTGGTCGACCAGTATCAATGGGCCCTGGGGGTGGAGCGCTTGGGTGCGGCTTCTTGCTGATCAGTGATCCAAAGACTGACTTCTTTCTTGGCTCTTTTACTGGCTGGACGTGTTGATAAGGTGGTGCCTGCGCTTGGGGATGGTTCCCGCCATAGGCAGAGAGCGTTGTAGAAGAGGACGAAGAGTCCTTCGCACTATCTCTTTCTAATTCTCCCAGAGACACATCATTGGGATCCAATCCTTTCATTGAACCCTGGCCGGGTCTCTCAATCGCCGACTGTGGCTCAGAGCTCAAGCGTGAGTCAAGCGATGGGTTAGAAAGAGGCGGGAGAGTTGTTTCCACTTTCATATAGGTTTCAGTTATCTGAGCTCCGGGGTGGAAGTATTCAACGCTGATTTCTCTCGACTCGAGAGGTATATTGGCCATAATACCAACCGCAAGCTCCACAATCATGGAAACTCCATTTTCTAAGCCAGGAGGTGGAGGCGACTTGAGATTCATTTCCAGACTTGCAGTGAGTTTCTCAACTAGGTTCTGAGTAAGCTGCACTCGATAATCTTCTGCTAACTTGTTGTTGAGCACCTCGCCCAGCCCATCGAGAGTGGTCCTTCGCCAGGAGGACAATCTAGCTAGGTGGTTCTCTTTGTCGTCATCGGAGACAGAGGTGCCAAGCATACGTACATTCTGTTCAATCACCTTTAGCTGCCGGCTGAGGTTTGGCTCGACACCTGGGTGAAAGTATCGGTTGAAAATCTCATCGACCAGCCAGCGAGTAAGACAAGCCCGTCCAACAGCAGTCATCTCTTTGGTGCCGACAATATGAGCATCCTCGCTGACAACGCCCAGGAGCCAGGGTGGGATGTTTTTCCAATCCTTGCGGATGTTAAAGGCAAGGTTGTTGATTGCGCCATCCAGCCGGCTAAATCGCGTCGTGTACTCGTTATCATCCAGCACAGTGCGCGAGGCAGACATCCTTTGGTGGGCCACTGTATTTTGAAGCTGCTGAACCTGGGCATCCTTTTCAAAGTAATATTTTTTAACCTTATTGTATTTGGCCTCTGGAGGGGATAGTCAGCATGTGTATGTGATTGTAAGTGTACAGAAAAGTAAAGCTGTCGAAAAACAAAAAAAGATTCAAGGTGAATAATAGGAATGGAAGAGCCGAAAAGGTTTGTGAAAGAGGAACGTACGGAGTTCCTCAAGTTTTAGCATCAGCGCGCGAACCTCGCTTTCTGAAAGCTTATCTTGTCCTTTAGTGGGGGGAAGGGGCGGGGTTTCTCGACCCTGCTCCGCTAGACTCTGCTGTGAGAGATTGCCCTTGAAGCCAGATGAACCATGTTGAAGTAGACTTGGTGGGTACTGCTGCGCATCGATTTGACCGTCATGACCCTGGCCATGTGGTGCTATGGAATCACTCGGTTGTCTAAGTCCGGTTTGCCTGTCCCCAGCCATTCCGCCCTGAGAAGCTACCTGCGCCGATGCTTGCAGATTCTGGCGGAATGAGTTATTCTGCTGAGCTGGCTCAGAGGACTGATAAGGCGGAGGGAGCGGCGAAGGTGGACCGAAAGACTGTTGTGAAGGTGGACGGGGCAGGTGGTGGGTGTCTAGCTGCGGAGTATCAGCGTGCCGCTGGGAAGGCTGGATTGGCTGCAGTTGTTGTCCAGGGACCTGCCGTATGGTTGTTTTGTTCGGTTGATCGATCTGGAATTGCGGGTTCTGCTGCGCAATCTGATTCCCTAGTCTGGTGTTTGCCGGGTCTTGATACGGGTCAGGCAGCGGCCGGTCCTGATACAAGTCAGAGCGGAGAGCGGGGTCTGTGTTGACTCGCTGAACGGGACGTTGTTCAATGAAATCTACTTCGATGTTTGATGATGATGATCGGGGGGGAGGTCGCGAAGAAGGATACTGGTCGCGGATCCTAGTCTGGGAAGGGTTTTTCGAGTGATGCGGCATTCGTGAATCTATTGCTTGGTTCTCATGCTCCAAAGGAGGATCAAAAGACTGGACTTTTGGGCTCTTCTTTGTCAAAGTATTTTGCACTGCAGTCTTCCGTCTAACAGAGAGATTTCGACCAACTTTTGACGAAGTATCCTTGAACCCGAAGAAGCTTCTTCTAGACTTGCGCGGCTGCTGCTCGAGATGTGGGGGGGATTCCGGACTCTGGGGTGTCCACGCCTGGTCTGGGGAACTTAGATCAGGCGCAGCGGAGCTATCAGAGTTGGACCCGAGAGCAGGACCGGGCACGACGTTCAATGCAGGTCTGCTGGATGGCCGCTGACCGTGCGAATTCGACACCGTTGTATAGTGATGAGGGGGAGGGAGAGGAGCAGATTCCGATGGCAGTTCAGAGTAGGAAGGACTGGTCACAGCATGTGCTGGGTGCGTATATCCGGGGTCATAAAGCTCCCCAGTGTGGGCGAAGCTTTGGGGGCGATTGTACGGATGCTGGGCAGAATAATGGTGAGAAGCAGGGTTGCCCGACGGCTCAGCAGAGGACTGGGGAGGGGAACGAGGAGTGGCAGGACGGTGGTATGAATTAGAAATAATAGAGTCTTGGGATCTGGCCTCGTGGAAACCCAATAGTGACGCCTGGGATTTGTTTTTGTGGAAGAAGACCATGAGGAGGAGGAGGAGGGGGGCAAAGCGCTAGGGTTGAGCTTTGCTTCAGGAGCAGGTTCGTTCGACGGGAGTCGTCTGGCGTTGAGCCGCAGGGGGACATTAGCAAGTAGCGCCCAAAACAATGCGGGTTGTATGGATGGATGGATGGTGGGGAGAGGGGAGGGATGGGGGACGATGCGATGCTATGCTGGCTGCGGTCGGGCAGTGAGCGAGTGAGTGGAACAGCGGTCTAAATATAACTCGGGGGAGGCAGTGATTGCACACCAGACCAGTGTTGACTGCAAGCTCTGCGTCAAGTAAAAGAAAGCAATCGAGGGCAATTGGCTATCCACACGTGTCGATCATGACGGGAAGATAGACGGCATGGGCAGCTGGAGAACGACGGCAAAGGAATGCCTATAGATGGTTGAGGGCGGAGGAGGTACTCCTGTGTAGTAACTCCGTTGCTAGATGGATAGATAGCGATGCCGTTACGGGCCAAACCTAGAGATACCAAGCGAGGGGCCAAAAGAACAAGTATGTACAACGCGCAGAACCAGGCCGCAGCGACAGGCTGATGGATGAACGAGACGAATAACAAACAGCAGCGAGACAGCGATGCCAATAATAATAATGGAGTTGTCGAACTGTCCAGAGAGAGCCGGGATGAGGCTGAGCGAGGGGGGGGGCCTAGTCACGTTACTTTGCTTATCTCTCTCTCTCTTACCCTTTACATCATCATCATCATTATCATCATCGTCGTCGCTTCATTTAATTTCCATCATAAGTCTTCATTTCTCTCGTTTCCCGTCTCTTCAATTACTCGATTCCTTTGTCAATTGTTGACCTCCGCACTGGAATCGCAGCTCGTGGTTTTTGTTCCTGAGCTGTCCGTGGTTCCACAAAGGCTTTCACGCAGAAACAGCACAGACTCCCCTCGCACCACCACCGTGTGTCGGCACACTCGCTATGTCAGTGCTCTAATTTGCGACTTGCGCAAGGCCGTTGGGGTCCAAAACTTTATAGCTGAAAAAGGGCCCCAACATACATCATAGTGCTTCTATTCCTGGCCGTATCTATGTGCTAGGTTAAATATACTGTGCTAGTACAGACATACATGCTCTATCTCCACTCCCCAGAGCTCTATCTGAGCATCTCGTTCCACGGAGGAACCATGGAAGGACTGTGGAACACCAACCGCAGGCCAGGTTGGAGCATAATTCTGACAGCATTCCCTTTCTAATACTTATCACTGTCCAGCCTCAATCGAAGAGAAAGCGGCTTCTTGCTTGTGGGAGCACTGTTGAAATACTCCGTACGTGATACTCACCTCTATCATTAATCAATTAATATAGCTCCATGCACCTACATCAGACGGAATGCTTCGGCCCCCTATTAATAGAAACACAAAAATATCGTCTGTTCTCGAAAAGCAACATTGACTGCATCATGCACGCTGCCTCCACATCTCATATGGCAGTCCCTGATGTCCGCGTACACTATCATCGCATCACTTTAGCAATTGTTTACTAATATTGCGATACGATTTAGAGTGATGAATCTCCAGATCGGAAAATCATGCCATTTTCAGGCCTGGTGCATATTCATGCTGGCAACACGAGGAAGAAAATTGATAATTTATGCGCAATTTATCAATACACAACAACCTCAAGTCTTGTCTAATGTGCTCTCATCGTGTTTTTAAATCGCGCTGATGCTTTGAGAACTCTAACCATCAATAATGCCCATTATCTGTGTGGATCTAGATCTAGATAAGTCACACTGGCCTGCACTTACTGGCTATGAGACACTCAGAGAAGTGCCTGCACCACAAGCACCTAGGCATATCATTTGAAGTGCTGTAATGGGCTGAAATACGAGGCCAACTATGCAGTGCGACCAATGTCCGCAGACTCATTGCCAGATACTGTTCGGTCACCAGCTGACGCCACCAGAAGTATCAATGTGGACGAAGAGTATAGGTGCTCTGTTGTATGTCACACAGACATGGAAAGAAGGATGCGTCTCCCCCAATGCCTCACGATGATCTCATTGACAATGGATGGCTCGATCTTTCCTTTTAGAGGCAGTGACGGCATGCCTGCCAAATGAAATGGTTTCTATATCCCCTTTGCCATGGCAAGCAACAGTAGAAATTAACAGGTCTATCATTTTAAGCTACTCATGGTCAGGGGATACTAACAAGGAAACCTTACAGGCTACTAGCTATCAGTTGAGTCAAAACAGCATGGTCGATACAGCTGACTTCATTATTGTCGGTGGTACGTTTGTACAGCATTTTCCCTCTATGAGTGGGATTGGATGTCAGTGTACTTCAGCCTAACACCTCGACATCACAGGCGGCACGGCTGATCTTCTGCTCGCATCGCGCTTAGCCAACGACCTTCCAGATCATTCAGTTCTTGTCCTAGAATCCGGACCATCGCACCCCGATAACACCCATCTTTGCCAGTACGACAGATATCAGGCCATATACAGGCCCGACCTCGACTACGGCTATGTTTCCACTCCACAGCCTCTCCTGAACGATCGACAGATTCTATATTTCCGTGGCAAAGGACTCGGTGGGTCGAGCAATATCAACTTCATGGCTTATCTGTACGGCTCCGCTGAGGATTATAATCATTGGGCTGATATCGTTGGAGATGAGAGTTGGTGCTGGGATCATAGTACCAAAAGAAGATTTAAGGAAGTAGGATCATTGATACCCTACGAGGAATGCTTCCTCGGGGGGCTACCCGATTAATGGGTATCATATAGATCGAAACATACCATATGAATATGACTGGGGAGTTGGTAGAATACGCGGATCCTAAACCGGACGACCATGGGCATAATGGGTGAGCAGTTGTTATCGATGCCATATGCTAAGCAGGAAGGTAGAGCTAATGCCACTCAGTCCTGTTGACATTAGCCTGCTGGTGCAGTTAGAAAATGGAGTGCCTTGCTTATTCGACGTAGCTGTGGAGTATGGTGTAAGGGTAGTTTTAGTATGCCGGTACTCATTAAATCGCTAACCCATGAAATTTAGATGTCGCCCAATCCGGATCTCAATTCTGGTAATCCGATGGGGATCGGGGTATCTCCATCAACGTTCTTCGAAGGCTATCGCACAACAAGCGAGAAGGTTTCCACTGGACGTACCACCGACAATTTGAAGATCTTCACAGATGCAAGAATAACCAAAATCCTGTTTGATCGCAGCAGAGCCCATGCGGTTGAGACGAGGGATGGCAGACAATGTTAGGATTTCCTCCATCTTCCATATCGGCTCCATAACATACTGACTTGACTGAACCTGTTACAGTGGTTGCGAAGAAGGAGGTTATCTTGTGCGCCGGCTCGCTGGATACGCCGAAGCTGCTACTTTTATCCGGAGTTGGACAGTCTGAAGAACTTACTACCCATGGCATCAAACCTGCCCATCATCTTCCCGGAGTCGGTAAGAACCTGGCTGATCACGTTCATGTCATTCTAGGTGCGGAATTCACCGCGGGTATCTGCCTAGACGATCGAAACAAATTTGAGGCGGACTCAGCCGCAGTCCAAGCTACGCGGGATGTTTGGGCGATAGATGGTTCAGGCTTAGTAGGATTGCATAATAGCAATTTCCTAGCTGCATGGCTCAACCTACCGGGTCTCTACGAGACTGAGGAATTCAAAGGGTTGGATGGCGCATGGCAAGAATTTTTGATGAGAGAGGCCGTTCCACATTACGAGCTGGGCATCGGCGGTCCGCGCATTCCGCCGACGTATGTCATTCCAGACGGTACTTCTTACTTTCCGCTTGCGTTATTTGGGATGAATATGCAATCTAGGGGAGAAGTTAAACTCCAGTCCGGAAATCCAGACGACCACCCATTGATTGACTTGAATTACCTTTCCCACCCGTTTGACTTGCGTGTCATGACCGATAGTATCCGTGAGGGCATGAAGTTTCTTGAAACAGCGCCTGGTTTGGGATCCCAGTTTACGCGGTATATCTTGAGTCCAAAAAAGCAAGTCAGATGAGGATATTCATGTAAGGATTCTCCTTTTTTCCCCCTATATGTCGCTGTTCCATACATTTGCTAGGCAACAGCGTGTATTGTTCCCGTGCATGGTTTGGGCAGTCGATGCTGACATCGTTCCGCATCCAGGCATTTATACGCGAGCAGCTTCTACCAGTCTTCCACGCTAATGGGACGGCGAAGATGGGCAAACCGGATGATTTACAGGCATGCGTTGACACTAGCTTCCGTGTCTACGGCCTTGAGAATCTGCGCATTGCTGACTTGAGTGTTTGTCCCTTGACGCCGAAGTGAGCTTTCTTTTTCTTTTTCTTTTTCTTTCCTTTTTGTTTTTGTTTTCCTGCTCTAGCTTTAAGGCGGATTGCTTCGATGCACTACGCTAGCCCACTATGTAGAGGGGTCAACTTGTACGAGCTGGACTAACATGGTTTGATGTTTTGCTTAGCAATCATACGCAAAGCACGGCGTATCTTGTAGCTCAAGCGGCGTCTGAAGTGATTGTTAAGGAGTACAAATCATAAGACTCATGGAAGGGGTATGTGGCCGGAAACTTCAGATAGGGGTTGCGAATTCTGGCTCTTCGGCGTGGTTGATGGGGATTTATAAGTACATGACGTTCATTAGTGGTTTGTCCTATTTTTATGAATCATTAGCGATGAGGCTGACTGCTGGGGTTCTCTTACGTGGTATGAAATAGCAGAAATGGTTGTTCTGCCCTTTCGTTGAGCGGAGGATACGTGCTTCCCCTATTCTACTATTATTTAATGGCTCAAGGAGAGTCGTATAAGCTATGGGAATTATTCAATCCTAAAAAAATCAAAGAATGAGAGCCTCAGCAGTGTCCTTCTACAGGGGCCACCTTTTTCATTTGTCTTTCTTATTTTTGTCTTTTTTTGTTTTTGTCTTTTTTTGTTTTATTTTTATCAATCAAGTATATTCCTCAATGGCGAAATGCCGGACCACCATGCCAACCTGCTTCTACTTTTCTTCTCCTTTTTTCTATTTCGGGTTTCAGAGTTCGGCCCGTCCTCCCTCCCTCCATCATCTCCCCCCAACCCCCATTCCCGCCTATCCGCAAAGCTTGTACTGAAATTCGGACAGATACAACATCATTGTGTAGCTATTAGAACTCATTGCAAATACATTCATGCAACGAGCTGTTATATAGGCACTCTGATTGATGCTGCTGCGCAGTATTCAACAGGCATTTACAACCATTGGAAGAAGAGAAGAGAAGAGAAGTGTGTGGCTTGGATCCTGTGAAAGGAGAAGGGAGGTGAGAAAAAGTAGGATTTATGGATAATGAATGAGGTATTCGCATGCCTATGGCGGTCCAGATACAGAACGAGGGATGCATACGCGGCCTTTTTTTGATTTCGTCTCTTTTGGTTTATTCACTAGGACGCTGGGATATCATTCATAGCAAGGCGGACACACGGACATGCATTGAGTTCCCGAAAGCTCGATTATCAGGCAGGAAATTATGCACAGCTTGCTCTAAAAGAATAAATAAAAAAAGCAAGCATGAAGCAAAAAGAATAGTGAATGGTAATCACCATCGGGGGCTTCCGTTAGATGCGGATAGGGAGTTTGTTGGCTCTGTACGTATATGCGGGGAAGGGCTGTTTTTTGAGTAACATCCGCTTTCTGGCGAATCTAGATGTTCAGCAACCAGCAGACTCAGCCGATGCTTTGCGATCGTTTCCATCATGGTTGATGGAGGTGTGGCTTTCTCCAAGTCGCAAAAGCTCCGATTTAGCTATTTTTAAGGGGTTGCAAAAGTTAGACTATATAGTGGGTAATATATAGTAGCTTTTATGGTGATCAAGAACTTTTAAATGCCGGTTGCATCAATGATGATTAGTTCTACCTTCTTAGGTACGGAGTACATAGTACAGAAGGAGGAGTTTTCTTTGTATGCAGAAAGTACAGCTGCAATGAGGCCATGCATGAAAGAAACAAGTGAATAAAATGAAAAGAAAAACGAAGAAAGATACAAGCAAAAGGGAACTTCGAAGGGCTACATATTCAATGATTTATTGTGTCAAAATTATTAACTGGAGCAGAGACTGTCAGCTATTTTTGCTTGGTCCAGCCCCCATTAGCATAACAAAATCTAAAGTATTCCTACTCCATGCATAAATCGCGCGTCTATTCACCAAAAATCGAAATATCGGTGTACTTGCTGAAATGTTTGCTGGATAAACTCCCTCGCTCGCTTGCGGCTTCCCACAATACGCCCTCCCGCCCCGCCGCTACTGCTCCCGTACCCGCGTATGTAAGACATGAATTTACCTTTGGTGAAACCCCGCCAAGCCCTGACTCTTCGTACCCTCCGCCTCGGTATCCGAAGACAGAACGGCACTGCTGCACTCATCCGCCGCCGCGCCCGCGCCCGCGCTCCTTTTATCCACCAATGCGCGGCCAGAAGTAAGCGACATCCTCACCGACCCAGCCATAATCATGAGAGCGATGGCGGCGGTACAGGCGGGGTCTGCATAGTATTTCGCCGGCATGCGGCCGATGCTACATTCGTCGAGGTTCTCGTCATGGGGCGGCGCTTTCCAGACTATTACACCTGTGATGATGACGGCGATGTTGTTGAGGATGTCACCTATTACGTGTAGCAGGACGGCTTTGACAGAGAGCGCGACGCCAGCGTGGTTATGTGGGTGGCCGTGCGCGTGGGCTTCGACGTCAGGTGTTAGAGTTGCGGCGGTTTTTGTGCTTGGTGGATGGGAGTGCGAGTGTCCGTCGTCGTGGTGATGATTATCATGGCTATGGCTGTGGGAGGGGGCGTGGCCATGATCGTGGCTATGGCCGTGATTGGCATGACCGTGATGGGCATGACCGTGTCCTCCGAGGATAAGGACGCTAACAATATTAAGGAATACGCCGATGCAGCCCATCATCATGACGATCCATGGATTTTTTATTCCTATACCGTTGAATTAGTCATTTGACGCGATGCAGATAGGGATCCCGATATAAGCCTGCAGGATGCATTCTGCAGGCCACGCAGTGAGCATCAAAGAAATGGAGGGGTAAAAAGAAATTGGAAAAAGAGAGAGAAAGAAAGAACAAACTCACTCTCGGGGTTCACGAATCTCTCTAGACCTTGAAGGAATATGGCTAATCCCAGGCCCAACAGAAAGACACTGTTGAAGAATGCGGCGAGATGGCGGTATAGGAGGCGATGCTTTTTGTCGGAACCACTGCGTACCTGCTTCTCTTCTTCGGTTGCAACATTGTCTGCAGCGGCCGCGCCATCTGCAGGTTTCTTCTCCGCGTCCTCGTCGGTCTTATCTGAGTACTAGAAATAGCGCAGGAGTGTCAGCTGTATGAAGTTGCTCTGCCCATGCAAAATCTCGATTTCTTTTCCTTTTCAAACCCGTGCCCACGCACACCACACACACCACAAGGACCATGATCCGCAACGAAAGAAACAAAAAGATAGAAACTCACAACTTCCGCTAAATATGCCACGACAAACGAAAGGACGTCTCCGATATAATGTATTGCGTCTCCCACAACGGCCAGTGATTGTGTGCTAAACCCGACCGCCAACTCCGCAATGATAAAGCCGATAGAAGTAGCAATGATGAACAACAACCGGTTCTTAACGGAGAAAATCGTAGGAGTTTTCATTTTTATCCAGGAAGGAATTTATGGAACTGCCGTTTAAAAAAGAATAAGGCTGTCCGGATAATCGGGGTCGCGAATTTCGCGGCGCAGTCGCCGACTAGGGAGGCTGCTTGTGCAACCGTTTGATTTGTACACGGGGGAGGTTGATATTGGCCTATGTAATCTCCTAGAGCACCGAATGCTGTGAAACTATGCAGTCGCTCCCAGTGCAAGTTGTTAATAGAGATCTAGAATATAGAAGGAGGGTGGGTTGAATTGTTTTGGTAGAAAGATGTTGCAGAAGATGTTCAACGAAAAGCCAAGTATGGGGTATCTAAACAAAACACAACAACGGGGTATAAAAGATAGTATAGCAAAAGCCGCTGGGCAATAGAAGGACTGGATAAGCATAATAATTCACATCAAGCTTTTTATGTAAAAAGGCGGGGAAGTAATGCGCAGCGAATAACTCAATGCTCGTAGCTTGCCGTAACGGTCATGATGCCTTGCGGGATATCGCAGGAAAATGTGATGTGGATTCTGCTGACCCATCTGCAAACATACGAGGGGAGAGCTTCCTCTTAAATATCACGATCTGGAGCCCATCAGCCCCGTTTTATTTTGCCTTAAAAATTGAATTAAGTGGCAGCCCCGGGTTGTGGAACAAGCAGTCGACGGTAGCATCCTGTTCAACAGACAATCGAATTGAACGCATCATGCGCATACACCGGGGTCTGAGTTCAAGATCTGAGCTGATAGTTTCCATGGCACATTTATTCCAGCGTGCAGAGAAGAAAATGCTTCTAGGGACGGAAGCTCGATGTGCATAAAATGAGCTATAAAGGTTCCATGAGGCTTCCCTGCTGGACTCTAGGCAGACGACGAGAAGGGTAAATCTATGCACGATACTTATGATAGGCAAATCAGCCAATGATAAAAAGCAAAGATAGAGATAACAATCAAAGAGCATCCCGAGAGATGAATAAATATGTTGAGCTGCAGCTTCTGGCCAGCGCAAGTACCACAATGGAGCACTATTGCGGTCGAGGCCTCTGAACCTGCATGTATCAATTGAAGATCTGAAGTGTGTATATATCCGATGAAGAGGTGATATTGTGCTTAGTTGAAGCATGAGATGATAATTAGTATCAATGTGTCGTTGAAGACGAGAAGACGAGTTGACCGTCCCGACTCTGGAACCTGCCACGTGACTTCATACGATAGCCAAAGTTCTCCTCTCCTCTCCAGAAAGACAGTTTGATACATATTCATTGCAACACTCCATCCAACTCGAACCGCTAGCACGATGATTTATAGGGCTGTCATAGATCCTAGGCCCAGGTTGGTAACACTGAAAACTCTTTGCCTTGGACATGCCCGTGATTTTCCGCTGGGATCTTTGTCCTGCATGTCATTTCCGTATTCCAGCGACAGCGCCAATATCTGCGTCGGCGCAGCTGCGACACAGATGGTCTCCAGCGTATCGATCTCGATGAGGCAGGAAATCCCGTAGCACATATAACTAAGCGGGCGCAGTTATATTATACACAACCACAAAGCTACTGGATACGCGCAGTACGAAGCACGACTATCCCCCACCGGGAAACATACCGAGAACTTCTCATTTTTCTCCGGCTCCTTTGTCATGTCAACACTGTCTTCTTCGGTATCAAAGAGGTTCGTTCGTCCTTACTGCGTCGTGCAGCCTTTTCTTCCGAATAAACATTCGGTTGACGCCTGAACATGGATTTGAATCGGAGGTGGCCCGGCCCAAAATTATTGCTTTCAATCAACAATGCAGGAAGGATAGACACAGGGCCTTTTATAACAATGCTGCGCCCTCGAGTTCTCGATGTTCTCGCCATTGAACAGCTTTATCAACTCGCTAGGTACTCCGTACAGCAAAGCAACCTCGCCTTAACACCAGGTATGACGATCCCACAACATATTTCCATATCACGCCGTTCTACGGAGTAGTCAAACTTCAGGTCGGGTCTTTCCCCCACCCACACACATTGTCCACTAGAGGTCTAGATGAGTTTAAAGCCAGCTCTCCAGTCGCTTCGTCCACACGGCTTGAGGTATTTTCCAACCTGTGGAACCTCCAGTAGCTTCCACTAAACGCAAAACCATATGTTGCCTGCACGGTTTAATATGCCTGGCATGCCACTAACCAATTAAGGCCTCCCGCTGCGTGGAAATAATAACTGTCTCCGCTTTGCCAGCGGTGAAGATCACGTATCCACGGCTTCCGCCCGAGCCGACCCGAGAGATTCCTAGGCCATATAAAGTTGGGAAGATAAGATTTTTCTTACAGTTCGGTGCCATTCCAAGGGTCTTAAGATGCTTACACCTCCACTAGTCGCCCGCGAAGCCAGCGGGATGCTCCGGATACGCTTGCTGGTTTACTGTGCCGAGTTACCAGTGATAATACATCAAAAGGTCACAAAGAACGTCAAGACTGCGTTAAAGTTAGCCAGCACAGCGGGAGCATGCGCTTTCTCACCGACACATTGGTGGTCACTCTCTTGTTCTGATCCATACATATCTGTGCAGGTACTAATCAAGATCGACTCCCGAGTGTGCCGTGCCACGACCCACAGGTATATGTCATAATCATGCATACTTGCATCAACAAACTCCACCGGATCGAAATAAGACACGGACGAGAGAAAAGAATACAAAAAAAAACCGGGAAGGTTTCAAGCAACTCGGACACTAGTCGCCGACAATTACCTGACTTTTTAGATTCCGTTTAAGCCGAAAACCAAAACTAAACATCTCCGCGCGGAAGTAAAGCCAGTACATTTACCCCCGCCATCCCCAAAATTCTGGTTCCTCTTGTTTTCTCTGCTGTGCGACGGTGCTTTCTATACATCATGACATAGGTGATAGACCAAGTTTTTGCTACTTTTCCCATTCACTTGGAGACAGTTTAGCAGTTCTTCATCTCCAAAGTCTTCTTCGGTTGAACACCATGCCAGACATGTCACCGCCGTATATATACACACCGTCTCAGGCGAAGTGCAGGCCTCTAACTACACAAGAGCTTGATCATGCAAAAATGCGGTGTTTTTCTGTTAAGAGAAAAGGTGAGCTCCCAGCTTTTTTAGGTCGTGCCTACGTCATAGCTTTTCAGACTTTTCGTCTCAATATAAGAAAATGGGGAAGTGATTCGCAAAATCGAAGCCAACAATACTATATATAGTATTTGCACAAGAAGAACAAGTTGAGCTAACAGCTTTACACCAGCTGGTAAATCCACCCTTGCTCGAAGCATCTCCAATGGTTCAAAGAAAGATGCCTCATTCGACCCAGAATACGACAACACATGTATGATCTGCTTCGAGTCCCTTTTTCCAGCCCGCACTCACCGGCGCTCCACATCATCAACCTCCAAGGTCTTATTCCGCCAACTTCCTTGCACACATAAGTTCCACCAACCCTGCATAGATACATGGCTGTGCACGCGCGACGCCAGCTGCCCGCTCTGCCGCACGACATTTTACGAGCTAAAGGGCGCGGGTAGTGAGCGCCCAGCCACGTATATGGGGAGAGCCAAGGATATGTTATCATCGACCGGAAGCAGAATTAAAGGCGTCTTACCCGGAGGAGCCAGCATCGTGCAGCACGCGGGCCGGGGCAGTGAAACAGAAACAGAGAGAAAAAGGGCGGTTGGGCGTGCGTGGGAGGATTTTAAGGCGCGGAGGAGGCGGCTGTGGT
Source organism: Polytolypa hystricis UAMH7299 (assembly GCA_002573605.1). Lineage (NCBI taxonomy): Eukaryota > Fungi > Ascomycota > Eurotiomycetes > Onygenales > Polytolypa > Polytolypa hystricis. The sequence goes on along the minus strand of PDNA01000214.1, from coordinate 17,194 downwards.
ATCGCCCGTGGTATAATCGCGCGTGGCATTGTGTTATTCGGGATGTTTAAGAGAGCTGAAGAGGGCTAACGTATTACGGCGTTATATCTATCTATGACACAAGAAGGGATGGCTTGGGCGTTTCAAGGTATGGGTATACCCAGGCAGGCGGGAAGGACATTTTTTGCCGAGGGTTATAGGTCTCCTTTTTTTTCACGCTTTCCTTATGGTCTGGCTGGGGGATGTAAGTGACTTATTATATGGTTTGCAAAGTACATTATTTATTATGTGTATTAATTTCTGTGAGATATTACTGATTCGCTAATTTAGGTATGTTAACATGCCCTGGAGACAGATAAGATGCAAAACAAACTTCAGAGTGTTTTTCGCCAAAAACGCCTGGGAACCTTTTTCACGACATTATGAGAATATAAAAGAAAACAAAAATCTATAAGCAAAGGGCATTTCAATCAAACAAGAACAAGGGGGGTATAATGAAGAAGAAAGGGGGAAAAAACAAAAAAAGGCCAAAAGGCCAAAAACAGTCAACAAAAAGACCCTAATAAAGCCAGACATTCCATCATTCCCTGCCGACACTCTCATCATCAAATTTAACATTCCGCACGAACAACCCTCGCAGCCACCAGTCTCTGAGGACGCATCAAATGAGTATATTCCGGCGGGCCCTCCTCCTCCTCCTCCTCCTCCTCCTCCTCGTCGCCCACCACGCCGGCACTATCGCGCCGAATATCCCGTCTCATCAACGACGCAGCCTGGCCCAAATACTCCTCCTGCGGCGGTGACACGATGCGCGGCACGAAGAATTCATCCGCCACGCTCCGCAACTGCGCAACACTCATCTCCCGCGCCTGCATGGCTTCCGCAAGACTCTCGCCACTGCATACCTGCACAGGGACGCGCAGGGAGACACTAGGTAGCGAGAGCAGGTTCGTGCCCGCTGTGTGGTACGTGAGGCAGAGATCGAGCGCGTAAGTGCGCGAGGTCAGACAGCTATGGAATGAAGGGACGTAACTTTTGCGCGCTGTGGGGAGGCTTATGGGCACGGGAAGCGTGGTGGTGTAGTATGTTTTCCCCGTGTATGCGGCCGAGGGACCCGCGCTATCTGTTGTGGATGTCGATTGCATCGAGCTCCGCCGCGAAGAAGAGAGACTGAGCTGTTGTGCGCTTGTTGAATCCTCGCTTGTGTGCTTTTGCCAAGTTGTGCCTGCTACGCATCGGGATTCCAGGGCCACCGTCTCCTGATAATGGCCCCTCGACGCCATCCAGGACTGCGCACTGGACTTTGAAGGGAGATCCGCCCAGGGAGTCGTCGCGTAGAACGTGGTGACCTTCAACTTACTACCCAGCGTGCTAAGTTGAGGCGGCTGTACGTTCTCGTCCGCGGGGTCGAACCGCAAATGCACCGTCGCCTTGGTCGTCGGCATATCCTGCGCGCCAGCATCGGGAGAAGTAGTCATGGACACGCGGAACGCGCGCGGCTGCGCAGCACTCATGACAAGTCGTCCTACCCGCGAGCGCATGAAGGAGCCCTTCTTAACATCCTTCTCACGGCGGGTTATATAGTCATCTTCGACGCCGGAGGCGGAGATCGTCAACGGCGGCTCCTCATCTGTCGCGGGGATTATTCGGATCTTCTTGGCCCGATCGACCAGCGTGCGCTGCTTGGTGGTGTCCGCGGGATTGCTGCGAGTCACACGCACGCGCACCGCGTAGCTGATTTGACTCATTGCCGGTGCCATATCGTCGCGCAGGGCGCTGCCGTCGCTGGCTACGAGAGTGTCGCCGAGCGAGGGCGGTAGTTGGGTATGCGCAGCGTGGATGTGTGGGTGGTTGTGTTTGTGGGTGCAGGAGTATGGGAGGAGGCGGTCGGGGACGACGAATGTGAAGGGGAATGTGTAGGTGCGGCCTGGCTCGATTATGCGTGGTTGAGGGTATTGAGAGGGGTCGATGGGCTGAGTTAGGCGGAGGAAGGTATGGAATGCAGTGGAGCGGCCGCCAGACCCCGGGCCAACGACACCGGGGCGCTCGATTGTTGTGCGGGATGTACCTGTTAGTGATGCGTTAGTTCTGTGTATATGGAAATGGAGATGTTTTGTATAGATTTGCGCCGGTTTCCCGGGCTAGGGGTCGCCCGAATTTTTGCAACATACCCTCAAGAACAATACTGATCTGATCGAATCTGCACTCCGTATCGGCCTTCAAGCGCACTTCTCCCATTATCGCATCTAGAGTCGTGTATGAATTGATCGCCGAGGAGGACTCTTGGTCGTCAAGTTTGATTTCCACCACTGGAAGACCCCGTCGGGTCATGGCATCGATGGTGTTCATGCTCCGCGACATTATTGACGCCGTCATTATTGCTTCTGTTGTTTTTTATACTATGTCCAAAATAACCCCCCCAAAGAATTGGTGTATGTATTTCGGCTGCTTGGAATAGCACACGAGACCTTCTTTTATGGCTAAAAGCACGCAAAGCCCACTGGGTTATAACCCCGCGGGGATGCGCAAAGCTGACGAAAAAATGACTTTCGACAAGGCGCGGGGAAGCTTGGTGCTGTTTTGCCTTTTATCAGCGCCAATGAATGGACAGGGAGCTGTGAGGTGGAGGGTATGGATCACGGACGACAGCAAAAAGCGGGAAAATGTAAGAGTATAGGAGGGAATTTGGAAGAATATATATGCCTATGATTAAATATTCAATTGCAGAAGCTGGAAGTAATCAGAGGGATATAGACGGATTATATAGTACCATAATTGCGAAGAGTCATGTATATGATTTTATTTTTTATTCTCCGCAACTTTAAAAAAAAAATTGCTGACAAAATCGTGATAATTACGAGCCCTCAGAGAGAGAGGAGAGAAGACCCATGGTGCTTCCCTCACGTCATGCGATCTCGCAGTTGGGGGAAGCTAAATTTTATTGACAATAGGGCGTAGAATCCAGATTCTTTTGACTCATAAGATCAAATTGGACTAGATCGATGCATTGGATGGACCATTGGACCCCCCTGGTGCACGTCTCGGAAAAACAGGCGCGTTTTGCAAGCTAGAAGGATAGAGCAATGAGGAAGGTTCCACGGTGCACTTGGCTCTTGCATGAAGATGGATTATTAATATCGGTTCGCGGAAAGAAATTCGGCCTCGTGTTTTATTACTGCGTGACTCTCTGGAGGAGGGGGCTTTCCAAAAAGGACGAATATCTTTTCGTAGCGACTTGCTTTCATGCTAGAGGAGGCATCAGAAGATGCATAGAAAACCTCACCATCTCTACTAGAACGTGTCTCCAGAGGGAATAATAATTGCATTTTGCCCTGCTTCCAAGTCCTCCCTCCTCTCGAATAACATTTATGACTCGAACAACGAACAGCGGGTAAAACATCACTAAGTGGAGCAGAGCAGCGGGATGGCATCAACATGACATCAGATCTAACTAAATCAAGACACCAAAGGGCGTAAATTGTAGCAAGATGCACAGACCAGGAGTGAAAATGAGCTACAATGTATCCACTAGCCAGCTCGGGGCTTGTTTAGCAACGAGTGGGGACCCTGCAAATCCTCCTTGGCCATTAATTAGTCAAGTGCGGATCTTGCTTTCCGCACTTTTGTAAGCTCCTGAGCGGAAGCATATCCAATATGAGAAGCTCGACACCTTTCTAAAAGCACTGAGAGCCTGAGCTAGAGCAGCATGATCAGCATCATGTTGATCGTATTAATTCCCTATTTGAGACAGTTGATGAATAATTCAGATTTCTGGTTAATATACACCCAGCAGCTCAATGATTCCGCCGTTCTGCTGCTGACATATTTCAGAGTATCGTCAATTTAGAGTACGAGGTCTCTAGATGATCTGTGTTTCAGGCGCTTCGTTTTTGCGTCTTGGCTGTGGTCATTATCTTCATGCTGAGAAATCACAATGACGTTTCCAGTATCAATATTAGATGGTCAGTGCGAGACACTGGGTCAAATCTCGGGTCCCTGGAGGACATAGCTCGTCGATATTGGAGCTGCTGGAGGATATGCAAGAAGAAAGCGGTAAGCAATATAAATATTATTGATATCCTCGCAGCATGGAAATAGTTCGATAGGAGGGTCATGACACGGCACTACCATTGTAGTAAGTAGGTGGTCCAGACTACATACAATGATTCATAGCCAGTTGCACGTTCGAGACTCGTTACTGTATCGAGCAAGTAGATCCTGTGTCAACCCTCCACAAGGTTCTCAGTCATGCAGAGAGGGGACCGTGCTGGCCAAATAAACCTTATCCCTTCCCCACCTCCCACGCCCTTCCAAACTCATGGCACCAATCGTCAGCTTTTCAAACACTTGATGTCGACATGAGCGCCACCGACTGGGTTCATGTGGGCAAACGGCCCTCAAATGGAGAGACATGATGGCGGGCGTCCCAACTTCCAAGTGAGCGCTTTGTCAGGAATATGGCCAATAACGACGTTTGGAATTTCCCCCCCGCCGATTTCGGAACCTCTTCAACGGCCGAGACGACCCCAGCTTTCCGTCAGAGGATAGTCAGTTCGACTTGGGGCGGGGCCTCGATGCTTCCAGCCTGGGGAAGACGAAGGCGAATGTCTCCCTTGGCACTGGGATTTCTTCGAATTCTCCACCGCAGTTCTATTTTGATATTCGCTTTTTTATTTTTTGCCCTATCCTCTCACGGCATTATAGCCGAACGGGGGTGGGTCAGGGACCCAGCATGATGTTCGATGGGGCTCGGTAGACTTGCTGTTTGCGATTGCTTTTAATATTGGGGTTGTCTGACTGTTTTCTGGATTTTCTATCGGCTCTTGGATCTGGCAGTTAAGCGTTTTTCGGCCGATTTAGTTTCTGGAACCAAACTGGCATGAAATATGACTCTACGAGTTGCTACTCCTTGTGCAGTGCTGGGCTTATGACTGATCTCACTTGAAGGAATGGAACTTACTATTCAGTGCATCACAGGGGGTCAGAATCTCTTGCAACATATCAATTCTGCTGGTTACTTGCTGGGTTCAGTCCTTTACAGCAACATTGGCCCTAGATAATTCCCTTCTTGCGGTCTCTAGATAACCACACGTCCAGGTCTCGAGCTTGCTGCGATGGAGATGAGGGAGAAGGAATTGCAGAAGCAATGATACTGGAGAGACACATCAGAGGTTATAGCATGGGCTTGGGATTCCATGATTTACTGAGCTTGTGTATGATTTTCTTGACAAGAACATAGACATTCTGCACAGCATCTTGATGGAGGATTATTCTCAGGAGGATGTAAAATCTAAGTTCTGGGTCAGCAAATAAGGTTATTTGAACTCCTGTTGACACTGCACAACAACTCCACAGCAGATAAACACAAACCACACAGCTTCGAGTCCTGACTGCTACTAATAATATGGACTATGGTTATTTGAGGAAGTCTAGACATATTTGGCTGCTAATCCAAGTCTGCTTAACATGCCCCTGTCATGGCTTGATCCCATACAAGCTTTTATGCAGACGCTTGATTGATAATCAGCTGCTGCCCCTCACTACACTTTGCGTCATCGGCAAAACATTCCATAGGAGAACTAAGAGCTACGAACTGTTGATTCGGCGCAGGACGGAGAAGAGCACCTTGTTCTCTTCTCCTCACTCTTCCTGATCTTCAATTCATACGAGAGGAATCAACTTTTAACCAACTTACGGAATCCAAGCAAAGCTACGTCCGTCGAATCTATGAGCTCCCTGTGTTGAGCCCAAGCTTTTATTTAGCTCACCACGCGCCAGAGCAAAAGAGTCGTACGACCAATTCAAAAATGGAGACGATGTCAATTCCATCGACACTCGCAGACCAAGGCCTATCCACCTTCGAAGTCAGCACTGAGTGTGGCTCTACGGTTCGAGGGTATGGACGCGGTCTTACGGTATCAAATCAGGGGAGCGGCGGAAACACTGGGAAGCCGATATTGGTGCTTCTGCATGGATATCCTCAGACGTAAGAGGAAGATATTTTTCGATACCTTTTGCATATTTTTCCTTTCGCCATATTTGTGTGTTTGGGGGATTAGGCGACCACCTGGTATGGATGTTTGAAATTTAGAGCACTGAGTATATGGTACTCTATTCAAACATCTGTGAGAAGGGACTGTCTATAGTTACTAATTGATTGGAATAATGAAATGAAAAAAAGAGAAGAAGAAAGCTGACTTGCCTTCTAGAAACTTCATGTTGGTTTACCCCTTTCCCTTCTACCCTAACTACAACGGTTCCTAGATGGAAAAGGGCAAAAGGAAAGCCGTGAGATACTGCCCGCCCTTGCTCTCGAGGTACGGAGAGCTTCACAGCAATGTTCACGTTCAGGAGCTCTAATCTTCCTTCAGGCTATAAGTGTTGAGATCCATACAGACTGACTTGTACTACCATCTACCCCTCTAACAGGTGGCGCCATGTACGTCTTTCAGCTCGTAACGTCATCCATCTCCCTCTACACTAGCATAAACAGCGAGCTTATTTGAAACATTGGATCCCGCGCACAAACAGGTCATCAAGCTCCTTCCAAATGACACGCCGCTCTTCGTCCCCGACATCCCCGGCTACGGCGCCAGTTCCCCCAGTAAAACCGCCCACGACAAATCCACAATCGGCCGCGCCATCCTCTCCGCCTTATCCACGACAACCCCTTCAACTACGCCGCAGCCGATCGTGCTCATCGGTCACGACCGCGGCGCACGTATCAGTCACCGTCTCGCCGTCGACGCGGCCGAGTATGCATCAACATTCCCTCTCCTCGGCACCGTGCTCATGGACATCGTACCCACGGTCGTGCAATGGGGAGGCATGACTCGCAGCACCGAAGCAGCAGGATTCTTCCACTGGCCGTTCCTAGCCAATGTCGAGCTCGCGTGTGCTATGATCGCCGCATACGGGGGGGATAAATTCGTTCGCGACATGTTTGCGCGCTGGACGAGTATGCATCACCGGCCGGGGATCGAGAGGTTAAAGGCCGATGGAGCGCTAGAGATTTATGCGCATGCGTTCTCTCTTGAGAGTGTCACGCGCGCGGCGTGTTTGGATTATCAGGCTGGTGCACAGGTGGATGTGGAGATGCAGAAGGGAGATCAGGAGAATGGGAGGAAAGTCGGTGTGCCGGTTCTGGTGTTGCATTGTCCGGGGATTGGGAAGAGGTTTGATATGAGGGGTTCGTGGAGGGATTGGATTGAGACGGGGAAGGGGGAGAAGGAGTTGCTTAGTGTGGTGGAGCTGGAGGGGGAGGTGGGACATTTTGTCGCCGAGGAGGATCCGGAGGGCACGGTTAAGGCGTTGAAGGTGTGGTTGGGGACATGGGGAATTGAGTTTTGAAGCGGTGTGTATATGTTGATTATTATTTGAGGTAGGGTAGCTATTGGAGTTGGGATCTGACAGCTGTTGGTTTCATCTGTTGCATATTGCTGCCTGCCCGTTGTTGGATATAGTCTAGCAGTGACTTCGTATGGACGTACATACGATCTATTACATCTAACAGAACGAAAGTAGCTTCAATCGGAGACATCAACAGGCAGCCAAACTGGTAGCAGTCGTGCCCTTCTTTGGAACATTAGAAGCTTCAAAGTCGTCATTCCGCCAGCTCACTGTTCTCCCCACACTTGTCATTCAGGGATAAGCTTGCCTGCATAAACCACCAACAACCACACCCTCAAAAGTAAATAAAAGAACCGCATGAATCTCTCCCACTATCAGCCGGAATTCTCAAACAAAACATACCCCTAGCTACGATGTACTCCTCACAGGAGGATATACTCTGGGCCGCACCACAACCAACAGAAAAGAAGTGTGCGGCCAAGTACGGCGCGACGTGAAACAACTCCGGGGGGGGAGGGCCGCTACACAGCAACAAAGTCCAATCCATGTTTGCTCCAACCGCTGCCTTTTGAAAATAGCAAGGGTTTGAAAACTTTCCTGTCTCATTCAACTCCATATTCAATTATTCAAGGTTGAAGGGCCTTGGGGGTTTATTTTGTTACAGAAAAAAGAGAAGAAATCCACATCCCCCGCTTCAAAACCCTTAGATCTCGATCTTGCCTATGAAGCTAAGTATGGAATAAAAGCCATGCATGTCTGCAGCGCCATTAACAAAGAAGCTCTCCCTTGCCTACGAAGCCTAAACAAGACATTTTCCGTCTTAAACACAGGCCTAAGGAAAGCTCCTTTTCACCCCCCGGCCTTCTCCAGCTTTTGTCCAGAAGAGCCAAAGCTGCGCTCCGAAGCTGAGCAGGCGAAACGCGTCCGCCCGCCCTGCTCAGCTTACCACGACGTTTCAGAACAGCTCTCATCATTTTTTCAAGCTCCCTCGAAAGCCACGGCTTGAACCAAGCTTTAATCCAGAACCCATAACTCGAATAGCTTCGAAGGACGACATAAAACGTTAAAAACTCGACACGGCGACAGCCCCCTCGCCTTATGCATAGGCGACCAATCAACCTCTATCCTGACTGAAGCTGCCTGTTCCCGCTTCACCCATCATCATCAGTGCCCACCCGCCCTAAATCTCCAACGATATCAAATAAAAAGCCTCTTCTATTACATTCTAAGTAACACCTAGCCCAACATTTGTTCATCCATTCCCCATAGAGCGAGCGAGAGAGAAACCCAACACATCAAACCCAAACCCAACACGTATGTAAAGTCGGGCAAACATTCCCCATACTTTAGCTGGGCGCGCCCTGCAAGGAACTGCCGCCTGACAATCCAATCCATTGGCTGAGGATGAATTTCGGGTTTCAACCCCCTCTCGACCCTCTCTCCCACCTTTGTTGCAGCCCATTATTCTCTAAGATATGTTCCTGCGTCGATTGTAAAGAAGGAAAATTAGAGATCCCCCTGGTTGATAGGGTTTGATACGATGAAGTTAAGGGGCGTTCTTATTTCCCGAGTTTGAGAAAGTTGTGGATTTGATGGGATGAGGGGAGGAAGGGGAGGCGAACGTGTTTAAAACGAGGCTTGATGGTGAGGGAAAGGGCCGATGAGAGGCGTGGTTGTTGTTGTTGGTTTGTTCACAGATCAGATCAGATGGCAATTTGCGATTTGTTATAATTTATAAATATAAGGTAGCATATGTGCCTGACATGGTTATAGGATATTTCCCTGCTTTCTTTTTTTTTTTTCGTGTCTCTCTATTTCCCGCTGTCTGTGTCCCTCATTTAACAGCTCCCAGCAATTAAAAATCCAGGCGGATGCCGTTTTAGAAGGAGATAACCGTCAGTAGGGACTTTCCAAGTGCCAACTTAAAAAAGAAGTCTCTACTGATGCTCTCCATTCCATCCCCCATTATCCGTCCATCTCCCCTCACACACATCCAGTCTTTCATGAGAGCCAAGTGCTACACAAAATGGATCAAACAGAATACGTCGATCACTATGCCGTTCTTGGCGTAACACCAGACGCTCCGCTTGCTGAGATCAAATCCCAATATCGAAAGCTGATTCTCAAACACCATCCTGATAAGAATGGAGGGCAGCAGTCGAATGAGTTCATCAAGGTAAGTCTTAACTTTGTGTGTGTTAAGCATCGCGTCGGCGTTCAGGGTCTGTTTTCCTTTTCTATTCATTTTGCTAACAAATCCCCCAAACAGGTCCAACAAGCCTATGAGATTTTAGAAGATGAAGAAGCACGAAAGGAGTATGATGGTCGCCGCGAGCGCCGCAAACAGCGCCACCAGCAACGCGAACAGAGCGGGACATTTGAGACTGCACAAGCGCCGGGGCCACAGCCGCAGCCGTTCGCTGGACCGCCGTCACCAGGGCGGCAACCACGATATAGTGGTGATAATACTGGGCCGCCGCCGCCTCCACGCTCTGCACCCGGGCTAGCATGGAACCCTTCGCGAGGCCACTATGAACTAACCATTGACCCAACCACCCCGAAGCAGTCGAGGGCGCAGACTTGGCCGACGCACCAAGAAGCCAGCGCGCCACGTACGCGCAGATATTCTCACGATGATGGACACTCAAGTCCAAGCTCAAGCAGAAGGCCTAGTCGGAAGAATAGCAGAGAGGAAGAAGCCGGAATGGGGCCGGAAGCAGTGCCAGCTCGTGAACGAAGACCTTCATTGCATGAGCCGCCGCGATCGCCAAAACCTCACCACCACTACCGCGAGAATAGCAGGGACAAGGGCGAGAGAAGGCGGCCGGGAAGAGTACCGGGCCTGGAACGAAGTTCCACGTGGAATGGATCGCAATCACTAGAGTCTCCTCGTTACCGTGAGATCGAAAAGGGGGAGAACGAGCGAATGGGCTCGAGAAGATCGCCAGTTCATCCTTACCCACCTTACCACGTTGAGTATATTACCGTACCCGAAGAATCCGACGAAGATGAGGAAAATATTTCAGGAAAAGTGCCCTCGGTTTATCGACATGTGTACGCCAACGTTCCTTCCCCAACAAGATCGTCGCGCATCGCGAATGAGATCAGACCATCTCGTTACCCCGACAGCGGCTACCCTAGCCCTCGCCATCATCACATCGAGGAGGAACTACGTCCACCATCTGGATATGATTACCCCGTCCCTGCTCAGTCCCGCTCTCGTCATTTCACCGCCGAGGTGGAGGTGCCGCCGCGCTCATCTCGACGACGGTCTTCATCGTCCAGTGATGCCATCAAGCCAGCAACCGTCCTTATCACACCGCGGCAAACTCCAAAATCACCCCCGCCCGTTACGGGGGCGAGACAGCACACGAAATACCCCGGATCGCTTGACCCCCCACCGAGGAAGAAGAAGTCTACCACTGAGTCCTCTGTCAAGAGTACGAAGATTCACTTCATCCGGGGCCCCTCCCATGACGAGGAAAAGAACAAGAAGGACAAGCGTGATCATCACCGTCGATCGTCGAGAGAAGGAGGTTCAGAGAAGTTATCGCGAACAATAACGACGGGGGTCATCTATGAGGTTTATACACCTTCGCGAGAAACGTTTCAGAGCACGTCGTCATATTCAAAGACAAACTATAGTGGTGCTAGATCGCCGCGCGGATATTAGTGAATTTTCGAGGAAAATTGTGGTGAGCTGTTAGGAAAATTCCCGAGGTTTATTTGCTGGACATGCTTTTCTGGCTAATGGCGCTGTGGAGGATGAGTCTTTCTTCTTTTCTTTTCATTTCCTTTCCTTTTCTTCTCTCTCTCTCTCTTCATTTTCTTCGATTCTATTGGGATACCGGTGATAGGATTTTAAGGGATGGATCTGTTGGTATATATCGTTTTTTGGGATCGGTTTCTTTTGGAAAGGCGCTGCATCGGAGGCTTTTCTTTTTGGTGATGGACTTTTTTTCAATTCCTTATGATTTTCGTTTTCCCTTCTTCCCTTCGAGAGATGCATTACCTTATTTTTAATACCATATTCGCTTTGGGGACGCACTTACCAAGCATTGGAATGATAGATCAAAGCTTCTATGACCTTTCTTTTAGTTGATGCGGGACGATTCCCCGGCCATATAAGTTTCTTCCTCAAAACATCTCTAGCGAACATCTATAGGTAAGCTGATTTTGGGACTATAGAATGCCCCTGGTAAGCAACTGAAGTAGCACATTCGGCAGCCCCTGACTGTTTGAACGAAGATTAGTGGATTAGGTCAGTTTCCCGATCGCCCAGTACTACAACTTAACCGAGGGCCGGTTATGGACCAACTGGGAAGGAAAGCATATTCTGAAGCATTCCGTATTGAAGCAGAATCCATTCGCCCAACCGTACATGGTACAGTATCAGAATGTTGCCTCAGAAGACATAAAAGACAAGGAGTCAAGCAGAGTGAGTTTGCTGCTTGTTCTCTCCAGCCTCGAAGATTTATCCGTCGCTTCAAATTAATGCCGTATCAGAGTCTCAAAAGGAGAAGGTGGCCCTGTTGGAAGTGTGGATGGATCACTCCCTGTTTCGAACAAAACAATGGGAGTATAATACTCCATACACATCCATCTATTTCAGGTTGAGTTCAAAGACGCATTGCTCAAGCGCATCCTCAGCAGCAACTGAATGAAGATAGTGGTTCATACATCATTCAAGAGAACAAGAATGGATTCGTCCAATGCAGGTATTGATTTTCATCCTTACCTGATATAAGAAATTAAGAGACAATACTCTAGCGCTTGAGGAATTCTCGAGAAAAGCCTTCATCCACTGTCATACAAGATGAATGAGGTAACGCGGGCTGTGTATTTCAACCAGCACAAAAGATTCCGTGCGGTAGGGTTGTCAGCCGCCGCGCGACCCATACAACCTGACATTCCGGCTGGTCTCGAAAATGTGTCCGAGAAGCGAGTCTATCTTCAGATCTACAGTTAGATCTCTTGGGGGCTGAGCAGGATGGTATATTTCCGCCCATAAAGATGTGTCCGCTGGTCCTTGGCATAATCTGAGCCAAACAGCGGAAGAGAGCTGAAGCACTAGCAGCGATTCCGCCGTTCTGCTAGCCAACAGCAGTAGCCGAGCAAACATGACAAACTGATTATATAAGCTAGATCAGATCATGTGACGTGTATCAGACTCTGAAGCGGTGGTGAGTGGCAGAAGCAGCCCAGATGCTTCCATTAAAAAGTTGCTTCAGAGCGCCGCTTGAAACACATTTCAGGCTCCCGAGTAGTTCCAAGATTCGAGCTAAGATGTCATACCAATCCCAGATCTCGTTGACGGACTCGTGAAAACAGGAAATCTGACGTGTGCCCACATGCAAGAGCAACAAGCGGGGAACATACGTACTCCTTGCGCGCACAGCCACAACATGATTCGTTTATCAATTCCTCCTTCGAGAAGCCGGTTTGTTTCTGCTCACAGCAGATTGATAGTGGGGGATAGGAAGAACGCCTTTTTCGCCGACGAAGAGGCGGCCAATAATATAAGCACGATTCCAACTTTCCATTCCAACCCCACCAAAATATTATCAGAGGGCATGTGGTAGGTGGGCATGGGGAAGATGATAACTAGGGACCGCCTAGAATAATAGCTTGTTGCGAGCAGTTGCTTGGAGAGGGGGATATTATTGGGTGAAGGTTCAGGGTATCCCCTCGTTCGTAGAACTTGCACTTTTAGCGTGGCTTTTCTGCCAGAGAATACATGCCTTCTTAGTGGTGTAAAGATCTCACCGCAAGGTGTACCACCTAATATTGGTCAATAGCCTTACAAACACGTAAGCAGCAGAAAAACCACGCTAAAAGTGCAAATTCTACGGACGAGGGGATAAGGCGGGAGGATGCTTGGTCAAGCAACACGCGCATGGCGTACGTCACTATAAACGAGGCGTCGTTTCTTAGTGACGTGCATAGTTACGAGAGATACGATACATACGTACTTTTATCGCTTTGCAAGAGTTGAGTTTCAGTGATGGCCAAGCCCTCGATTTCAGGTTACTTATCTGTGACAAGCTAGATAGATCTCCGTCGATGTGTGCTGCATCGGTGTGACAGCCCCCAAAGGCCAACGACTAAATCCAGGGAGATACAACCAGTTGCGTTGGCCATGCTGAGGCAATGAATAATGTAACAAACGAGCTGTAGTAATAAGAATAGACATGCTCGTTAAGCCTGAGCGTCGGGTCACACTGTCACCACTGCATGCACACAGCTGCAAGCTCTGCAGGCCTCCGCCCAATATGTACCCAATGACGGTGTCTCTATCCGCGGAGGAATAAAAGAAACACAGCGAAAGGAGCAGGAGTTCCCTGTCGCTGGGCTATCCATTTCGGGCAAGGGGGGGACACGTCGGGGGCGCGGAGATACAGATAACCCGGAACCCAGCAGGTCTAACTACTTTCGGACTAGGAAACCCAGCCACCCCACTTTCTGGGACTAGCGGCTCCACGGCCGAACTTGGCAATATAAGCCGCCATTGCGCTATTCCTGATCGGGATGAGGCTGTCGCTGCCTTTTTTTCCCTTTCTCTGCTGCTGCAACGACGACGACGACGACACCTCTTCGTTTTCCCGGTCAGCAGTGCGTTTATGCCTTTCGCTAACCACGTTTGGGCGTTGAACTTGAGCCCTGGGTCGGCTTCGACGCGTCAGCGGGTTTTCTCCGGTGGCTCCATGCTTTTTGTTCCTGGGTTTGGACCAAGGTTAACTTGTTCTTCTGTGTGTGGAGGATCCTGACTTGCGACAGACTAGCCTGAGCCTAGGCTGCTGGCCTGGTTACAGGGCCAACGGACGGGAAAAAAGCAAAAATAATATTCACGCTTCCCGGTTCCCCCAAAATAACCCCCATCTCCAGGGTGGCTATGCACGCGGCTCGCTCAACTCCCTCCTCGCATCCTTGAAAGCCTTTCCCGTTTTCCCTCGTCCTTCACAACGCAGCACCATGTTCCTCCCCCCAAGCTAACTTTTTCCTGCCTTTCATTTCGTTCCATTTCCTCGGTTTTTCCGCCGTAAATCCTGGCTGCCACGCCTCTCATTCGTTCATTCACGGCTTTTTCCTGACCTTGTCACCCTGGTTGGCTTCTCCCGAGCTATTTTCTGCCCACTGCCTGTCACTCATTTAATTGAGCTTTAAGGAGAGATTTTACTGTGGCTTGCCTCTTGCCATTCCTTTTGTTTTATCCCAACCACGCGTTCCTTTTTCTCCACTTTCAAAACCCCCCCTGAACATCCTCGCTCCTCCTCGCTTCAGCGTTAGTCAACCTTCAGCTGTTGGCCTCTCTTCGCAAACTCACTCTCCTCACTTACCACCATTCTCTCCTTACCACTTCTCTTCTTAATGTGGCAGTGATTTGACTCATATTTACGCTGTTTTAATACTTTTCATTCACACTCCTTGCCTGACCTATCCCCATATTTTGCACAGCTCTGCTCCACTTTTCATTGACCACTGCCTTCATAGCTGCGGCCCTTCTCCCTCCATCAAATCCACTAATTTAAGATCCGTCCTCGACTCCTTGCCATACTCATAGCGATCCTTTTCCGTGGCGTCGATCGTGGAGGCTCTCCATCTGCGAGGTTTTTAGGCCCTTGATTCATTAACCTGAGTCCCAGCTTCGAGTCCTCTTCTGCGACCACTTTCTCGTCTCGCTGCTTGCCTTGACCTCACCGGCTGACAAGCTTTGGACCGTTTACAAACCCCGCGAATCCATTGGCCTCGTACGCGATCTCGTCGCTGGATCTCGCCAACCTTGGGCCCCTTCTCAACTCTCGGTCGACCGATTGAGCCATATCTCATCGACAATACAATACGTTATCCCGTCTTTAGACCACACCGCTGCGGTCAATGCGGGTCAAGGGGCTGTGGCAGTTTACCAAGATGAGGAAGGGCTTGGTCCTCTTCATAGTGATAAATATATTTATCATAACGTTCCTTGTCCACAGTGTTTTCACTCTCCTCACGCTCCTGTTCGAAGATGCCTCCGCCGACGCGATAAGCAATTTGGAACTACCAGCGCCCAATTCGAGCAGTATCATTGGTATGGACCAACACATTCCGAAAATTATACACCAGACCTACAAGAATGAATCGATCCCTGCTATATGGCAAGGGGCCCAGCAGAGCTGTATTGACCTGCATCCCGACTATGAGTACAAAGTGCGTACCAATTGGCTAAGTTTTGATGTGATGGGAATATATATGGGCAAATGGGCTGACAGGATAAAATCAATAGCTCTGGACGGACGATAAATCGCGAGATTTTATTGCAAAGGAATACCCATGGTTTCTAAACACGTTTGAGAACTACGAATTCCCCATACAGCGTGCCGATGCAATTCGATATTTTGTGCTCGCGCATTATGGTGGAACCTATGTCGATTTGGATGATGTATGTCTTTCGGCTGCCCTGCTTGTGATTTGAACTTCTATTCCTGTTTGTCTCATCAGGATTGAGCGTCATCAATTTCCTCAATAACTCACACTAACATCACTTTTGCGCAGGGGTGTAACCGTCGCTTAGATCCGCTACTACAGTTTGGCGCCTGGGTTCGGCGAACCTCTCCCACTGGCATCTCCAATGACGCCATGGGTGCAATCCCTAGACATCCCTTTTTCCAACGCGTGATCGAGCAAATAGAAAACTACGACCGCCATTGGGTCCTCCCTTACATCACCGTCATGTATTCGACGGGTCCCTTATTCCTTTCGGTCCTTTGGAAGGAATACATGTTGACAGACCCCGACGAGCTTGCGCGCGTCCGCATTCTCATGCCTGAGCACTACAATCGTAACCCGTGGAGTTTCTTTGTCCACCACCAGGGTAGCAGCTGGCACGGGAAAGATGCCCAATTGATTTTCTGGGTATGTTTATTTTTGTTCCCCCGTCAACTAATCACAACCATGTAAAAACATATTCTAACCTCTCTTCGAAATAGATGGGCCAACACTGGAAGCTCCTTACCGTCGCCGGCTTCCTGACCGCTGGAGTCGTAGGCCTCTGTCTATGGTGGCTCTACACCCGCGTGATTCGTTTGGGTTCCCGGCGCTGGTCGCGGGTCCACCACCGATACGCACGCATCCCATCGCGGGCACCCTCCGCTGCGCCCACACCTCCGCACTCTCCATCAGTCTCGCCCACGCGGATAAAATTGCGCAACATCTTCCCTAATCATCAGCGCAACTCGAAAAGGGACGATGACGTGGAGACGGGCCATATTGAACGTGTTGGACGGCATGTATGATTACTATTTATTCTGTTTTACTAGTGGAATTCTTTTTGGGGAGTACAACAAAAAAACAAAGAGAGAACAAACGAAATGGGAGTACAACAAGCTATTCAATAATATATAGAGAGGAGGGACGAAGCACCAGGTAAACAGCATCAACGATCAACATCTTTTGTCATATCCTTTTGTTAGGAGTTCCTTTTCTTCTTTTCTTTTGGTTTGACACCACATTTTCCGGGGTTCCTGTTCTGCGTGCCCCGAAAATGCTAATTTGCAGTCTTTTTGACATGCCCCACCCCTTGCGGCATCTTGCGGCATTTTGTAATATCTGATTTTTGGATAAGGCGTTTTTTTTTATTGCCTGGAGTGTGGTGTTTGGAATGCGGGAATCGCATCTTAATCTGTCCCCCTTTTCTGGGGGCCATTTATCTTTTCGACTTCTTTTATATATTTCTCGCTTTGGCGTTTGATGGATGTACGGATATTGCTCTTTCTTTTCTTTGGTTTCCCTGTTTTCAACCCTTTTTTTTTCCCTTTTTCTGTTCCTTTCCCCCCCCCCTCCCCCCCAACCATCTATCTGTGTGGAAAGGGATCAGATATATACATAA
>PDNA01000213.1:0-50162 GCA_002573605.1 Polytolypa hystricis UAMH7299 | reverse complement strand
GGTTGGTGGATATGGTTAATTCCTTCATGTTTCTTTTTTTTCAGTGTGTCATTTATCTAAGCTGGTCTTCTTCCCTTTTTTTTTTTTTTTTTTTTGGTTGTTTATTTTCTTAATGTCTTTCTATGAAGATGAGATAACTGTGCAGCAGCTGTGTGTTCTGAGTTTTACCTTTTTGATTATTTTTCTATTGCTTTTTTTTTGTGTCTTTTCAGTTTTTATTCCTTTCTTTATCTTCTTGTTCTGGGATTTGCTGTGAACAACAGCTTGTTTTGTCCCCCCTTTTTTTTTTATATATATACATCCTCTTTTTCTGGGGATGGAGTTTTTTTCTCATTCTTTTTCTTTTTTAAACATGAGAGTGAGCTGGGAATAAGGGTCTCCATTTTGATCTTTTGGACTTTTGCTTGGTATTATAATATATTATATATAACCCTCTTAATTCTTATTCTCATGATATATTTTCAAGTGTGTGTGTACATAGTGTGATTCTGGGGGTGTTTTATTTAGTTGTATATGGGGCCTATGATGTGATGGGAAACTATTTGAGATACATAGAAAGAAGAAGAAAGAGAGAGAGAGAGAGAGCAGAGGGGTAGATGAAAGTGAAAGTCTAGAATTTATACAATAAAATATACCCCCCCCAACCCCCCCTTCTCTCTGTATGGTAAATAAAATAAAATCTTACAATCAGGAAGAGAAGAGAAAAACAGGGCCCCCATTATATCCCAAAAACCTCCTTCACATAGCCCTCCACCCTCTCACAAATCCCCTCCTCTCCCTCCCAACTCCTAAATTTATTCTCCAACTCACATGCCACAGCGCGAATCTCAGTCCAAAACCTCTTCTCCACATCTACATCCACTATCTTCTCCTCTTTCTCTTCCTCTCCTTCTCTCTCTTCTCCCTCTTCTCCCTCTTCTCCCCTCAAAAGCGCCACAACATCCTCCGGCACAATCCACGCCCTCACCCACCCCCCACCATTCTCCTCATACTCCCTCGTGGGCTGCACTTCATGCCTCTCATCAAACACACTCGCCGGATTAAATTTCGGGAAATTCGCATGAATGAAAAACGGCTTGGGCCGAGGGGCGACACTCTGCTCCTTAACCCTCCAAAGTCCCTTTGTCGTAAGTCCAAAGTCTTCGCGTGGGTCGTACTGCAGCATAGCGGAACCAGCCATGCCTCCGCCGCGGGATTCAGGTTTTACGTGACCGATTGCGGAAAGGGGTTCTGAGACGGGGTAGAAGGGTTCAGCGAGGGCGGAGGCGGCGGTTAGGAATGTCTCTTTATCGCCTTCACCGGGCGCGCCCTGGGAGAGGAGTGGGTAGTAGAATCCTGGACCGTGGTAGTTGTAGTATGTAGCTAGCATGAGCGATTTCGCGTGTGTGGATTTCGAGAGGAGGATCTCGCCGGACTCGGTGGATGCGCGCTCCGTGGTTGTGCGTGGTAAAGGTTGCGCGGAGATTGAGTAGTAATGTTTCGAGACTGTGGAGCGCCAGAAATCGGGCCATGTCACCATGCCGAAGGAGGTGAAGGGGTCGGAGTCGAAGAGTACGTCTGGGTCGGAGATGGGGAAGGCGTCGGCGTCGAGGAAGAGAATCTCGTCAAAGGAGGAGAAGAGTAAGGCGAAGGGCTTGTATTGGTAATGTGCAATCTCCTTCTTACTCTCCGCGTTGCTGAATATATGCGATAGGATGACGCATTTGGCGTTCAAGTCGCGTAGGACGACATCGCATATCTCGCTCTCGTACTCTTCATCCGAGGCGAGAAAGACTTCAACCGGTAAAGTTGAGCCTGTGGCTCGTAACATCCGTAGTGAAATTACCAGGACGGGCAAATATTTCCCTCCAGCTGTAGATACTACGCCTCGACTCCCGGGAACATAATGCGGCGCGATATCCCCGCTTTCAATCTCTGCTACGAACCCCGCATGCGCGGCCCTCATGCTTTCTACATCCGACTCGTTCATGCGTATTAGATCCGCCCGCTCACTTTCCTCATCTGTCGGATTAAACCCCCTCGCCCCGGCCTTTTCGTCGGGGACCAATGGCCCATCTATACCCGGCGGATAGGCGTCGAGGAGCGGTTGAAACGCCTTCCAGAACGAGGAGTGCGGCCCATGGTTGGCGGGTGAGAGGGCGGCTGTCGCGAGTGAGACGTGGTGGTTGGCGGCTTTCGAACCCGTGGTTGGGAGGATGGATGATGACCAGCGCGAGCGGAGGTAGGAGATTAGGAGTGTGCTGACGAGGAGGAGGATGAGGAGTTTGGCACGCGAGGGCATCATTGCGACGACGGGGGTTGGGGTTCCGACGCGCGCAGGGGTAGGGATTCTTTTTGTTTATAGAGGCGTGAGATATGGGGGTATGGATGCGGTTTTCGTCCGTTCCATCCGCGCCGCAGATGATGAATAGGATGAAGGGATTGGCGTTCGGCCTAACGAGGATGATGCGTGATGTCAGTATGAGCGAGTAAAGCTTGGGGAAGATAAGCTTTTTTACAAGCAATAAACCCTACCTTGAGACAAAGGGGGATGGTTGTTTCAGGCTCCCAATGCGCGCATTGTAAAGTATAAATAGGGAAGAGAAGTTCAATTCAGGAGTTAGAAGTCTGTGTTACTTCTGAGAAAAGGAGGAAGAGCAAGAGGAAGAGGAAGCGCTTGCGCCTGGCCCACATGTTCTTTGGTCTAGCCTCGTATCGCGCACTCAGTGGAGCTATTAATCAATCAACGCTTTAGAGGTGTATCTAGGCGGGGGGGGAAGAAGCGAAACTCTCTCTACATGTAATGAGAACAGTAAAAAATAATCCATATGAATTGAAATAGAAATTAAAAAGTGATCAAAAAATAGGGGAATGGGCTGACAATCACTAATCATTCTATTGTTGTAAATACACTTTAATATCTTCTAGCAATTGTCAAGGGGGGGAGTTCATCAGGACACACAGGCAACATTGTAGAGAAGAGGGAGAAGGGCAGATAGAGAGAAGGAGTATAAAGTAAAAGGGAGAGAAACAGTTTGATTTTAGTTTTTTTGATATTCGAAAAAAAGTAAAGCCCCTGAAAGATGACGCAGGAAAACAAAAAACTATACTAAAAAATTATATAAAAATAATGAAAGAAGAAGAGGGGGGTTTTCAATAAACGAAAAAAACCGATTGCTAGTCTAATAATCTATACATAGAAATCCATTCCCCATTCCCAAACATTATATATAATACAAAAATCCAAGAGAAAAGAAAAGGGGCCCAGACGTCCCTCTATATACCTACATGTACATCTATCACACAGTCACCTCACCAACTTCCCTCCCGCCCACCCCCTCTGATTCCTCATCGACCCACTCCACCTTCTCCAACGCCTCCTCAAACAACTCCTTACACCTCACCTTACTCCCCAGCCTCGCACACATCAAAAACGCCCCACTCAGCTTCCGATGCAAACTATATGTTTCCTCCGGCGGCGGCGCCAACCTCTCTCTCAACATCACCGGAATCAAATCCCTCACGCGCAGCGTGATAGTCTGGTCCTGGAAATCATACAAATCAGGCGAAGCATCCATAAACGGTTCTGCGAGCGTGAGGATCGAGGAGATGTGTGCGTCGAGCATAGCGGGGCTTTCGTAGCCGGTTAAATAGCCGAGACGGATCGAGAGGGAGCGACATGTGGCGCGGTCGTTGTGGCTTGCGGCGAGGAGGACGCGGAGGTAGGTGCTTATAAAGGCCGCCGGGAAGGCGCGCGAGGCGCCAAAGTCGAGTAATTCGAGTTTTTGGTTGGAAGGGTTGTAGAGGAAGTTTGTCCAGTTGGGGTCCGTCTGCATGAAGCGGAATTCGCAGATTTCGCGCAGACAGAGACGGAGGACTTGGGTCCCTATCCAGTCGCGTTGGGGTTGGGTGAGGTGCGGTATTTGCCGGGTCACGGCGACGCCGGGCATGTGTTCCATTGTTAGCACTTGTTTGCCGGACGCGGAGGGGATGATGGAGGGTACGGTGAAGGTGGATGTGTCATCGGCGAGGAGGGTCTTGAAGCGTGTCGCGCACTCGGCTTCGCGGATATAGTCGCATTCCCAAGCTAACTCTGTGCGCGCGTTGGCGATGGTTTTATCCAGGTACAGCCCCTTGGGTAGTAGGTGGGATGCGGTCAGGAGGATGGAGAGGTTATTCAGGTCCGAGTCAATCGAATCTGCGACGCCCGGGTATTGCACCTTCACGGCGACCTTTTGGCCGGTTTCGCGCAGTACGGCGCTGTGGACTTGGCCGATCGAGGCCGCGGCGATGGGAATGTCGGAAAAGGAGGAGTAGAGAGAGCGCCAGTCGGAGCCGAGGTTTGAAGCGAGCACTTTGTCGCGCTGCGAGGCGGGCATGTAGTTTGCTTGGTCTTGGACGCGTTGGAGGACTTCGTGGATTGCGGGGGGAAGCATTTTGTCGTCTAACCATTGATCAGCTAGGGAATTCAACTACATGGTTCACCGAGTGCTTATTACCCTGAAAGCTCATCATCTGGCCCATCTTGAGCGCCGCACCACGCATCTTGGACAGTTTCGCAACTAGCCGCTCCATGTTCACAGGACTGAAGACTAACGAGCCAGAATCACCCGCTGAGTCTCCGCTCGAGGTGGCGCGCCGGATACTTTCACCAACGACGCCAAATGCCATGGATGTAGCAAGGCCGCTGTACTCCCATAATCTGCCCAGTCGCGAGGCGGGAACGCGGGATTCAACCATGCGGTAGGGGGATGGTGCCGGTTTGTCTGCTAAGTCTTCGGATGGTGCTTCCTGCGGCAGTCAGTCTACCTGTATGCGTAGACATGTGTAAATAATTTGAAATTCTTACTCTTCTTTCAGCTGGGGATATTATATCATTCGCCAAATCAGCACCTAGTTTCTTCACATCCTCAAGCGGGCTCGCTGGAGCCGCCGCCGCCGCCGTCACTGCGGGAGTGACAGCCGCAACAGGTATATCATCCACTTTTCGCACATCGCTATCGGTCCAAGTGATACCAGAGGGCCCTCCATTATTTCGTAAATTTCCAAAATTCGAACGTCGAGCGTCGTAAGGGTTCCTTTTCATCGCAAGTGAACTAGCAACTTTCGGACTGCGGAAGAGCTGTGGTACCATCTCCTCCGGGATTTCACCATTCTCGGCCTTTTGATTGGAACTTTGTTCGGTAATGTGAACCGCTCCGGTCGAGTTTCCCTCTTGCTGAGGGGCAATTGAAGTGCGGACTTCGTCGACCGGCGTGGGAGCTTCTGGCCTCCCCTTAGGTATGGTATGTTCCTTCTGCGAATGTACAGCTTCCCTAGCACGACCATCCACCTGCGCCTCTATCACCGTATCACCAGCTCCTCCATTCCCAACTTCCGCTTGTATATCCCCCACATCCACACTCCCTGCCGTACCCCTCACACCTCCCTCCTCCTCCGTCCCTCGCTCCCGCTCCCACGGCTGCGCTACAGGCTCCTCAAACCTCCTCGCAAGCTCACTGCCCGCTCTAATAGCATCCACAACATTCTCGGCCTGAATCCTCACCTCCCGAGTTAGCGACGACGTGCGAAGGTGTAGATCTAGCTGTGTGCGTCGGCGGGCGATGTGTTTTGTGGCTACGGAGCGGGAGACGGAGAGGAAGGTGAGGGCGTCAAGGAGGCGCCTTGATGACATTGCTCTGTTTCCTTTTTTTTTGTCAGCGATGTCGATAGCGATTGTGTCGTAGGGAGGGCATTGTAAGGTCAATTAGAGGGTTGTGAGAGCTGGATGCTATCTATTGAGCTTGAGTATGAAGCTCCAGTAAATTCGAGATTCGAGATGATCAAAGGCGGTGATGCGGGAGAGATATTGCCGGGGCGGTGGGACAGGGCAGAATAGTTTGTTATCAGATTAATCGCTGGCGACGTCACTGCATTTCTGAATCGCATACAGCATGAATAGTATGAATGAAGCCGTTGATGGCACACCTAGTAACAGTTCAATGCTAATCAATCATGAGTGAGACACCTATCCCCGATCTCCACGATGAGATAGCATACCTCGAACAGCAGCTACAAACTGCGCGAAAACGTCTCGCCGAGTCGACGACGCAGGACACCACAACGGTTCCCCCAACAGCCCATCACATTTGTATCTACATCCCCGCCCTTCCCAAATCATTATATCCCAAGCAAAACACAAACGCTAATCAACCAATATCCCCAAAGCCTCATCATCACCACCATCATCAGACCCTCCATTCCCGCTCCCCTCCCCATCCTCCCTCAGCGCCTCTCACACGCTCTACCTCCTCTCCGACTCCGCCCTCCCACTCGGCTCCTTCGCCTACTCCAGCGGTCTAGAATCCTACATCGCGCACCACAAGCCCCTCCCACGCACCACAACACCCACCTCCTCATTCCACCGCTTCCTCCGCCTCTCCCTAGCTTCCGTCGCAAGCACCACATTACCATACCTGTTAGCGGCGTATAGATGTCCGAGCTCGCTGGAGACGTTGGATAATGATCTGGATGCTAGTACGCCGTGCACAGTGGCGAGACGGGCGAGTATAGCGCAGGGTCTGGCGCTGTTGGGGGTCTGGGAGCGCGCGCTTGTTCGCGGGCCGCTTACAACTGGGGCGAACAATAACGACAACGGCCCTCGCAGCAGTAGCAGCGCCGCAATCAGCGCTCTAACCGCCTTCTCCTCCGCGCTAAAACAACCCACGCCATCATCCAGCACGCCCATCGAAGACCGTCTGAACGGCCACTTCGCGCCGCTCTGGGGCGTGGTGTGTCTAGCCCTGGGGATAGAAACCAGCCAGGCGGCGTATATATTCCTTCTCAACCACTCCAAGGCGGTGTTGAGCGCTGCGGTGCGGGCGTCGGTTATGGGTCCCTACCAAGCACAGGGCGTGCTGGCGAGTCAAGAGTTGCGCGGGATGATTGTGCAGGAGATTAGGGTGCAGTGGGAGACGAAGGTGGAGGAGGCGGGACAGGTGGTGCCGTTGGTGGATTTGTGGATGGGAAGACATGAGTTGTTGTATAGTCGGATATTTAACTCGTGAAAATTAAGGAGCGCCGATGAAAAAAGAAATTGTCAATAAGAAGAAAATTATGGGGGGACAATGAACTTGTATTGATTTTGGAAGTTTGGATAACCCATATCTCTTGGGTTAGGGATCGCTTTAACGAAAACTGCTATTCAGGCCTGCACAAGTAGTCGACTGGAAAACAAACGGAAAGCAAAAGAATAAATCATACACAGACGCATACATTTCCGGGCCTCCGAATTTCCCAAAGGACGATGGATATAAACCTCCCTTCCTTAACTGCCGGAGACTCCGTCAATAGCCAAAGAAAACAGATTCGTCACAACATTTGCAGAAAACAAGAAACCGAAGTGAAAACCCCATCGCAAAGAGCATAAAAACAAGATCTTGGAAAAGTCACTGGACCATCTCTCAAACTCCAAATCCGATAAAAATATCCCTTTCCTTTCCCGCGCTGCATGAGAGTTGAGTTCTTGATAATGGAAATGAAGCACAAAAGAAAAAGAAAAAGAAACCGTGAAGACATTAAAAAATGATTCTTGACACAAAGCAAAAGGGGACGAATTGAAGAAAGTTCTGAACAGTCAAGTTCACGGTAGTGGAATTTATGGTACAATAGAAGAGAAGCAGGCGAAGAAAAAGAACTCAATCCAAAGAACACACATGCTGTAGTATTGACTTAGAGTGTGATATGCATGTAATCGTTGTTGCCAAAGGACTTGTTGCAATTTGGACATTTGCGCGACCGGGAGGTAAGTCGTTCTTCCACGCATTCTCGGCAGAATACGTGACCGCACGTTTTAATCGCAGTGTTTTTGAACGTTCGCCGGCAAACAGTGCACAGCGCAAGTGTCTGCAAATGGAAGTATAAGCAAGAGACCACTGATAGAACATTTGGAAATTGATCAAGCTGCTTACCCTGAGCATCTCGTATTCTGATGAAGAATTGCCAAGACTCTTGTTTCTCCACGTCTCTAAGCTCTTCTTTGTGTCAGCCAATGTCGACTTGAGGCTTTCCACCTCACTTTCAGCTTTGCGAGACGAGCTTGTAGCAGACGCAAGCGTGTTATCTTTTGTCACCATCAAATTCTTCAGCTCGGCGATTTGACATTTCAATCCGTGAGTAACAATGCCGGCTTCAGTTACTTGTTGCTGCGAGGCGCGGTGCTGCGTGATGGAGTTTATCAGGGCCTCTTTCGTCTCGCTTAGCTGCTTTTCCACATTTGATAGCAAGTGACGCGTGGCAGTCTCGGCATCTTTCAGCTGCGAAACAATGTCCGAGCTCTTCATATTCTGAATTCGGAGCGATCGAAGCTCAGACTCACGCGCTTCCTTGCTCTTCATTGCCGCGAAATATTTCTGATCTGCTTTCGATTTTTCTGCCGTTAACCGCTGAATCTTTTCGTCTAATGCCGCCAAGTCAGCGACTTTTTGAGAAGCTAGCTTCGAAGTCTTCCTAAACGCCGTTTGCATCGATGACAATTCCGTGTTGAGCATCTCGTATTGCTTTTCCAAAGTTTGATATTTGGCACGCAGCTCTTCCGACGGTAATTCTCCAGCATTCGAGTTTGCGGATTTGATACCATCAACACAAAGTTGCAGTCGCTCTAATTCTGACTCCAGGGCGTTAATACGAGCCTCTCTCGCTTCCAGAAGTTCCTTTGTTTGGTTGATTGAAATTCTCTCCTGGTCTTGAGCCGCTTTTCGCATTTGCTGGTCCGCAAGAAGTTCGTCGCGCGTATTTCGAATCCGAGCCAAGTCCGCTTCCGCTCTCGTAAGTTGTGATTCTTTCTCGTCCATCGCAACCCTGGATTCGTTTTCTATCTGAATGCGATATGCGTTCCGTTCGGCCTGAAGCTTCTCGGCTTCCTCCCGAAGTTGTACATTTGTCGCTTCTAGGTGGTTAATCCGTTTAATGACATCCTCATGCTGCGATTTCAATTGTTTGAAGAGATCGGTTTGCGAATAATCTTCGTCTGACAGTTTGGAGAGCTGATAAAAGTCAGGAGCGATACATCTCATATGCGGGAGGGAAACACAACTCACCTTCAGATTCAACTCTGTTATTTGCGCTTGCAGCTTTGAGTTTTCTTCTTCAAGCTTCTCTAGTTGCTCTTTTCGTTTTTCTGAAATTGCAGCCGTCTTATTATGAACCTCCTCCAATTCCGCAACCCTGTCCGGCGAATCGCCGCTACCATTTACAGTAACGCTCTCTTCCCGCTTGGTAGACGAACCATCTCCGCTAGGCTTCAGTGGCCCAAAGAGATACTGCTTTTCGAGCTTAGCCACGGTCAAGCTCTTTGCGCGGTCTAACTTCTTTTCAGCAACCATGTACCTCAAAGATGCGGCTTCCAGGCGTTCCTCTAGTTGCTCCTTCTCCGCCAGACTTGCTTCTAGCTCCGTGATCGTCGCCTTCTCTTCCGCTAGCCTTTTCGCAAGCTGAGATTGCAGCTCTGTGATTTCCGGAGACCGGGTCTGGTTATTTAGGAGGCGCGACATGGTAGAACTGATATCCTTTGAACGGGATTTCAGGTGCTGTTCAAATTTCTCGTTGTCGGCAAAAAGTAATGCGCTGGGAAACGGAGTTTTGTCTGAGCAAAAAAAAAAAAAAAAAACCATCAGCGCCAATAACACGTGAGTGGTGCTAAAGGGACTTCGTACCTTTCGACACATCATCTGGAGAACCAAGCAAGACATTTATTTCATCGATCAACTATACGATATCAAATATTAGCAAATTCACGTTCGCATAATTGGCAAACGTATAGACCTACTTGTTTGAACCAGACATCGATGATTCGCAGGTGATCATCGTGATAGGCTGTCTTTTTGGTCAATTCCTTGAGTCTGGATTCGAGTGTAGTTTTCTCCCGCCTGTACTCTTGCATTTGACGCATGATAGCGTCCTTTTGAACACGCTGTTTGTAAAAAAAGAAAGTGCCAGGTCAGCATGGGACAGCTCTGTGGTTGTGAAAAACGGGCGACGGTGTGACGATTGTCTCAACCAGTCGCCAGCGACACGAAAAATCTTTTTTCTGAGGGAGGTTCCCGACAGTCACTCACCTCAAGATCGTCTCGCCAGGGCATATCTGCATCAGGATGGGGTTTACCGCCACCGTTCAGCGAGGTAGCTTGTTTCTTCAGGGGAGGAGCAGATTCATTGGAGTCATAGGACGCAGGTCTCTTCCGGTCCTCCATCTTGACGACAAGATCGGACGCGGCAAGGGGCACCGAGTGAGATTCGACGGCCGTCATCAGGTAAAGAAGACCACGACAATTTGCGAATACCGCATACCAGCAATGTGCAGCGAGTGTAGAGAAGACGCGAGATAGTCAAGAGAAGACAGCTGGAGGAGAGGGATGGGCGGATGGAGGGAGGGTGGTGCTGGAGAGATGAGGATGAAGAGGAGGAAGAAGACGTCAAGAGAGAGTGAGAGATTCAGGCAAGGAGGATTTTCGCCTGTTTGGGCCTAGCGCACATGCGTGGGCGCCTCTCACGTGACGTCCCACTTTGAAGTGGGCTTGGCATTTTAACCCACGCAGAATGATGATTCATGGTGGCTTCATCGCCCACCACAGAACGAACTTTCTCCATCGTCCTTGTTCTCTCACTATCTATATCTTCATTGTCACTATCATGTTAGACAGGCATCGTTTCTTTATTCTATCGTCCGTCACCAGCTCTGTCTCATGAACGGCGCCTTCCACGACCGTCTCCCCCAGCAGATGCCGTGGGAAGGGTGAATGAACCCCGCCAAAATGGTTTCCTTTTCAAGCTCAGTCATCAGTAAGCCGTCACTTCCGTGCTCTCTTTCGACACCACTGCTTTCTAACGCTACTACAGACAAATCGAGGAAGAAGTTTGCTCCAAAGGCCCCAGTACGGCGTGCTGGAGCGGCTTCAACACCGGCCTCCTCTGCTAGACCCAGTATCGAGCGACAAACCGCATCCCAAACCCCGCAACCCCCTCCATCGGTGCCATCGACAGCCCCAGCACAAGAAACAACCTCAACCACTCCTACGATCGCACCAACCCAACCCAGCGCACCTCCACAAGACGCTGGTAGTGCCGCCAAACAATCCCCGCCCGTCATTCAAGTCACATCCAAACCAACTGCCGTTGCTATCCCTCTTCTCAAACGTCCCGAACCCTCTAACCCACCCGTCGACCAACCTTCTACAACTCGAGCGCAAGGCCCCGTTCCCGTCTCTATTCCTCGTCAGCGCCCTGTAGAATCTATCTCTACTATACCAGTACGGCCAACACCCACCGTCGCCCGCGCCGCTCCCCCTACCCCTCCCTCTACACAACTAATCCGCCCGCAAACCGCGGAAACCAACACACAGAATGTCGGACCTGAAGAGCCAGACCAACTGGACACTCGACCCGCAAAGCGACCTAGACTTTCAGCGACGTCGATTCCAATACCTTCTAGCCGGTCTACTACCACTGCTTCATCGTCTGCCGCCCCAGAACCGCCCCAGAGTGCTCCCGCACAGCCTAGTCAGGATATAGATGATAAATCAGCCAAACGTATCCCAAAAAAGAAGGCTCCTAAGACTACAACCAAAGTTAAAAAGTCAGCAGACGAGGAGGCAGCAGATATCGTGGCGGCCGCTACGGAAAAGAAACCTCGCGCGCGGAGAAAACGTGTAGCCACACCAGAGAACGCAGAGTCGATCGAAATAGTACCCACTACGGTGAAGATGTCGGATCTGTGCAAAGACCTTCGTACTGGGAGGAAATCGAAACGGGAGATAGAATTACAATCTATGGACTGGACGGAAATAGCGCGAAAGAAAAAGGAGCGGGAGGAACGGCAGAAGTTGGACGGAAAATCTGCAGACGCAACGCCGGATCGAGAGGCTAAACGAGACACAGCTGAACTGGCATCGCTGGGCGGCCCGCAGATGAGAATTGTCAATGGGGAGATTGTTCTGGATGCGTCATCCCTGCAAATCGACCGCCATGCTGACGCTGCACGGAATGCGGAGGACATGGAGGAGGTCGAAGAGAACCCGCTCACACGAAGGATCAACGCTGCCTCGTTTGGCCGACGAACCAAAGTGGAGATTTGGGATGAAGAGCTAACGGACCTCTTCTACCGTGGGCTCCGTATGTTCGGCACGGATTTCATGATGATAAGCAAAATGTTCCCCGGCCGTTCACGGCGACAAATTAAACTCAAATTCTCAAACGAAGAGCGGCGCGACCCACAGCGGATTAAAGATACGTTACTTGGCCCCCGTGAACTTGTGGATATGGAAGATTACTCGCAAATGACGAATACGGTGTATGATGACCCGCGGGTGATTCAGAGAGAGTTGGATGAGGAGAAGAAGAGGTTGGAAGATGAGCATGCGAAGGAGAAAGAGGCGAGGGAACAGATGATGAAGAATTCCGGGAGGAGCTCGACGGATGCGAATGTGTTGCCGAGTATTGAGGGTGGTGGCCAAGGTGCGAGTCAGAGGAGTGTTAAGGCTGAGCGAAAAAAGAGGGGGGTTACTGCGGCTGGGTATGGTGGAGGCTCGGAGGAGATTTTGGGGAGTATTGATGATCTCGGGATCGCTGCGTGAGAGCACAAGGTTTCTGTCGCTACGGAGTAGACAGGATGGGGTTTTTTTGCAGGGGCGGAGGTGGCTTTTTTTCCTCTTCGCTTTCTTGCATGTAATGTTACTGGTTATACATTATTATCTTTTTTTTTGCTTGTACATTACATTACATACTATGCAATGGGTTGAGAGAGATCTCCTCATTACGAGGAATGATCAGAATAATCTAATTTTCTGAGTTTCCCATCCAAGCAAGGCGTTAAGCTTGTCCAACCCAAAGCTCCCCTTTTTATCCCCCGTGTGTTTTACATCGAGAAAAAGTATATAAAAAAAACCCCAGATTTCGCCCTTGACCCCCCATTCCCGAGTCATATAAATACATATATGTACTGCATATATATATCACAAACCATGAGGTTTTTCCTTCTTTGGTCTTTTATCTTCGCCTCGTAGATCCAAAACCCGTACTCTCTGTCCGCGACGAAGATGGTCCAGCTTGCGAACTTCCCCCCCAGAACCCACCACCACCTCCTCCTCTTGAGCCCCTAGCATAACTGCTCTCGCGATCACGATTCCGATTACCCATAGCATACCCCGCCGCTGCACCACCCAGCGCACCGCTCCAGAAGCCCGGTCTCCATGGCTCAGAGGAGGAAGGTTTACTGTTGTACGGGGGGGAGGAATCGTATGGTGGTGGTGGACCCCAATCACCTCCTCCTCCTCCTCCTCCTCCTCCTCCTCCTCCTCCCCCGCCTCCCCATCCTCCCCAAGTATTCCCACCGCCGCCGCCGCCCTGCCGATTCCCAGCCCGCGAATCAAAGCAACCAAACATAGCCAGCAAAACGGTACCAAACACACCAAAAAACAGCGCGAAGAATAAGAAATTGCCAAGTCTCTCCAACCACCTGCTCCCTCCACCACCTAACCCCCACGTCTTAGGCATTAAATGACCAAACTTCTCCTCCCCTTCCTCCGTTAACGAGAGCGTATATTCAACCGCACAACTCCCCCTCAACACCCACGGATCCTCCGCGCCACGGTATCCCTCACACACGACATCCGTGGTTCCTAGGATGAATTCCGCGGGCAGACTAGCTGTGCAGGACCATTGGATATCTTCGTCGGAGTATGAGGAGCCTTCGTTTTTGCAGCGCATTACGGAGATGGGGGCGAGGGAGCAGAGTTTTGTCGAGGGCCCGATGCAGGTGAGTTGGGGGATGGAGGGGACGCGGCGGTGTGTGGTTTGGCGGTTTGGGTACAGGGTTAGGGAGGAGACGGTGGAGAGGAGGATGGCGTTTTTGGAGGGGGCCTTGTTTGTGGAGTAGGAGGCGGCGGTTGTGAGGGAGGGGGTGGAGAGGAGAGAGAGGAGGAGGAGAAGGTGGGACGTGGAGAGGTGCATTGTTGAATTAATTGAGAGGGGGGTTATGGATGTCTTGTATGGTGGTTATTAGCAGGCTGATGGCGCTGCGGTGGTGGTGGAGGACATCTCTTGAGCGCGTGGGAGGGGTGGACGAAGATAGGGAAGTTAGTATTTCGTGGATAGGATATCTGGCGAGGAATTTCTAGGCACCGCAAACATAATTGCTAGGGACGCGTCTGAGCTCAACGAGGTTAATGACATGTGTCCCTGGCAATTCCCCACCAGCGCTAGGCAACCCCATTTTGACATTCCCAACTACGACGAACGTCCTGTTAATTATTACATAACAAGCTTCCTAGCATGCAAAGGATTTCTCCTCCTGCTAAGAAGCAAAACCTTGACGCCTCTCGTTTTGATCATGACCTCATGGACACTTTGTCACGCTTCCCAACTTCCCTTGCCATGTTGGACACGATCTTAGCAAACGGTCTCCCGGAAGAAATAAGAGGGCTTCAACCCTTCCTCGAGTCAATCTCGCAAGCCGCTTCCCGGATGTGATGTCAACTACTAAAACTTACGCTGCTTGTCATCGAAGCCAAGACTACTATTCAAGAGCATAGCAACATACATAGCGCAGCTTTTGAGCTATCTGTACGCAAGCCACAATGCCCGAGTTGAAGAGAAAGGTCCCATCTGCCGTCTTCGGAGTTATCATAGACTTTCAAGTCTTTCGATTTGTGGTCCTCCGGGAGAATGCAAAAGCAGTGCAGTCTGAACCATTGCAATGGGCCACACGCAGTGCTGAAGTCGCTGCTTTTCTAGACAACATACTGCTCGATGCTATCAAGTCCTCACCCCAGACCGCTCCACAAAAGACAGCAAACAGGACTATGAAAAAAATTCGACCGTCATTTACAGTTGACATACAACAGGGTGAGGAAAGCGGCGCTACTGGAGATGAGGAAGAAGAAGAAGATGATGATGATGTGTTTGATGTTGTGAAGATAGATGGTGTCTCGTTCTTGAGGCCTCATCAGCAGTGAGCTACTTAACTATACTATTAGTTATCAGAACTGCTAGAAAGCTACTTTTCTGCCATTTCTCCAACAGGAGCAGTTGTAGCACGAGCGGCCGCAAAATTGAGAAATAAGCTGTATATCCGCTATACTTTTAAAAAAAATATCTTGAGCAACACACACATTCACCATGTGATCTGTAGGAGAGTGTGCTTGGCCATACTAGAATAATGTAGGGTCCTTGACACGACGGGGTTTACAGTAGAGCATGTATAGTGTCCTGGCAACTGTAACTGGCTTTACGGTAGACTTATAGTAACCCTACCGTGCATCCATTAAAAAATTTCCGCTAGTTACCATATCTTGCAGATCAGAGATTCTAATCTGAATTTTCGAAACCGTGCACAAGCGGGTCGGCACGATGAATGAATTCGGCTCTGGTGAAAAGGAGATTGGTGGCCTTTTCAGAGTTTCGGTGATATATCCCCAGACTATTACACCCCGGATCATCTAAACATCAAAAATTCTCCATGAGTTGCCAGCCAATTTACTAGATGAACTAGTCGGGCTTTCTTAGAAGGGACAGGTATTAATAGCCTGCTTTTAACTTCATTCCGCGAAGTTCAAGCACACTCACAAGCAGCCCGTGCGCAGATATGTTTCTCCACCGTGACCGTGAGTTACAGGGCTCTCGCATGTACCTACTTTCCGGGGTCATTTCCGACCATCTTTCGGGCAAGAGGCCGAATTGCTTGCACTCTATGGAAATCATTTTTCCGCCCTTACAAGCCGTCTTGCTACCAGTGGAGACTTGATCAGAAGGTCATTAGTGGTAGCGGGAGGAAGTCCGTAATACCCGTTTCCTCACCCCGCGGGCCGTTCAAGATTATGGAGAGAAAAAGAAAAAAGATATAAGAGGTTCTTGGGGTAGGAAGATGAAGAAAAATGGGGTTTCCAGTCATTGAAAGAAATTGTCTTTAGCAGCCATGCTGTTCCATCTCCCACTTCTTCTCCTGGCATCTCTGGTGTCCGCTGCGACCTACAGCAATCCTATCAAGGATCCTAACGGAAGTGACCCTCATATTGTATATACGGGGGGTTACTACTATCTGACTACGACAACCTGGACCGATGTCCAGCTTACCAGAGCGACGACCATAGAAGGTCTCAAAAACGGTGAGAGGAAGGTCGTCTGGCAAGACTCTACTCCGAGCAGATGCTGCAACGTTTGGGCCCCTGAGCTACACTACTTGGATGGCATGTGCGTCGTCAACTCCCTGAAGCTGCCTCCGTGTGCCACTATCGCCTTGCTAATAACAACTTGTGGATAGTTGGTACTTATACTACACTGCGGGTAACAACCAAGACCTGAATGGGCAACGACAACACGTCCTTAGAGGTAAGAACATACCTCTTTTCAATGTGTGGAACTCCCTTTGCGCCATGTTCGACCGCTGAAAAAGTGATACTCAGGCGGCTCTTCTCCTTGGGACAGCTACTCGTACAATGGCCAAGTAGACAACGATTGGAGCATTGATGGCACCATCCTCCGCTTCCCACAGGGCAACTACTTCGTTTGGTCCTGCTTCATGAACGGTTCCCCGCAAAGTCTTTGCATCGCGCAGATGAACAGTCCAAACTCACTTGGGCCGCGACACCTGCTCTCCCAGCCCACCGAAAGCTGGGAGCGAGTGCAGAACCCAGTCAACGAAGGGCCTGCGCCCATGTATCACGGCGGCAAAACCTTCCTCGCATATAGCGCGAGCGACTGCTGGACTGCGAGCTACCAGATTGGCCTGCTAACCTATACCAGCGGAGACCCCTTGCAAGCTTCGTCGTGGCGGAAGACTGGTCCGCATTTCAGCTCTAGTAATGGTAACTACGGCACTGCGCATAACCAGTGAGTTCATCCACCTTATCTCATACATGTATGTAGCGTTTTGAATATGACGGCTAAATAAGATACCGTCACAGATTCTTCCAGAGCCCTGACGGGACCGAAATCTGGAATGTCTACCACGCCACACGCATCGCAAATGGCAACTGTGGCGGTGAGAGGTACACAATGGTGGATAAAGTTAACTGGAATTCTGATGGCTCCCCTAACTTTGGGCAAGCGCAGCGATTAGGTACAATTCAGCAAGGGCCATCTGGCGAGTAGTTAGTAGCTTTCAGGCATGTTTCATTTGCTGTGACATGTGTTTGTTTGCTTGAGACCTTGCTCCGTCTCCAATTTGAGTCCTTAGCCTCAGTCATGCTATGTACATACATGTAGTCTAGGGCAAGCAAGATGGACTGATGACTGATAAGGCGGAAATGCCAAGCGATAAGATCGATCTGATAAGGAACGTTTTATCTTCCCGTGACTTCTGGCTTGGCATTGAATATCATGATCTCCTGCTGCTGCTTCTTCTTCTTCTTCTTCTTCCTGGATGTATGGAGTAGCAACAATAATGATACTGTGCGGGCATTGAAACGGGACTCTGTGCTATATGCCATGTTTATATCTGCCAAGCAATGTCCACCCTTCAAAGTCTGTCCCTCATCCTCTGCCCACCTTCTATCGCAATTCACAACTAACACTAACCCAACCAGATGCCACCCAGCTCCCGCCGCCCCAGTATTCGTACGATCACCCGTCCCATACCCCCCCTACTACTACAATGGCAAATCCCTAATTAACCTCACTTCTCCACAGCCTATCCTTCACCCAGGGCCTCCTCGTCGGGCAGCTCTCCGTCGTCCTACTAATCGGCGCCTTCATAAAATTCTTCATCTTCGGCGAAGCCCCTCCGCCGGCCTCGCGCGGCCTATCCAATCGCACCATCACCCACCGACGCTCCTACTCCATAAACAATGGCATCCTACCCAGCGGCGACATCTCCTCCTCCTCCGCCGTGCCGCGCTCTCTGCGCGAGAAACCCTCGTCATCAAACATCCTCCGCCCAGTCCCCTCGTCGTCGACAAACACGAGGTCAATCCTGAAGAAAACCTACTACAGTGCTATGCCCACGAACCCGTCATCTGCGAAGCCCGGACGACACAGAACGCACCATCACCACTCATCACATCAACCAGAATCGCTAGACTGGTTTAACGTGCTGGTTGCGCAGACAATCGCGCAGTATCGACAAACTGCTTACATCCTCAAGGACTCGCCTACGTCATCGCTCCTAGACTCACTAACCGCAACGCTAAACAATCCCGAGAAAAAGCCCTCGTTCATAGACAAGATCACCGTCACTGATATCTCCTTGGGCGAAGAGTTCCCCATATTCAGTAACTGCCGCGTCATTGCCGTCGAGGATCCCAATTCCGACGGCGGTAGACTACAAGCGCTCATGGACGTGGATTTAAGCGACGATAACCTATCTCTCGCAATCGAGACAAACCTCCTACTAAACTACCCAAAGCCATTCTCCGCCGTCCTCCCCGTCGCGCTCGCCGTCTCCGTCGTCCGCTTCTCAGGCACACTATGCATCTCCTTCGTCCCCGGCCCCACCGCCTCAGCGACAGATGACGCCTCCTCCCCCTCCTCTTCTCCTCCCTCGCCCAGTCTCAAAGACCCCAACAACCCCCACCACCCAACTACCGGTATCTCCAAAACCAGCCTCGCCTTCTCCTTCCTTCCGGACTACCGTCTCGATCTCTCCGTGCGCTCCCTCATCGGCTCCCGCAGCCGCTTGCAAGACGTACCCAAAGTCGCACAACTCGTCGAAGCCCGCGTGCAAGCATGGTTCGAAGAGCGGGTCGTTGAACCGCGTGTGCAGGTCGTCGGGTTACCGGGTCTGTGGCCGAGGATGGGGCGGACGGGGGTTAGAGGGGGACAGGACGAAGGGACGGAGAGTGGTGTGAGTGCGGCAGCTGGGCCGGTGCCGGCGGATATCCCGGGCCTCGCGGGTACGTCGGGCACGGGCGTCGGTGAGATTCGCTCGCTTAATGCCGAGGCTAGCAGGGATGTCGATGTCGATGTCGATGATGGCGGTCTGAGGTATAGAAAACCTACAGCAGCAGCAGGTTCTTCTTCTGATGTCCCATCTACTACTCCTGGTGGATCTACGTCGTTGTTTACCGAGCGCCAGAATCGCGGCGGCAGCGGAGACGATGCTGGGTTACGCATGCCGGGCTCGTTGCCAGATAGTCCTGCTGTGTCTTGATAAAGCATATGAGTAATGTAGCGGGGCGTGTGTGTGAATTATATTTTTATATCTGATCGATATATGGCTGGCTTGTGGAGTTTTCTTTTTTTTTTTCCCCCTTTTGGGATAAATGTGCTTTTTTTTTTTAATTTATGGTATATAGCTCTTATTTGCTATGTATGTATATATATGTATATATATGGGCATCTAGTGAATTTCTAACATCCCGCTGGATTTTGTGGGCGCTGATGGAGTTATTTTTTGTTTTCTTTTTTTTGCTCAAGTCAGGGGAAGCAAGCGCGTATAGAATGAAGAAGAAGAAGGAAATCATACGGAGTATATATACTGTGATTCTCTTTTGTTTTCGGTAAAGTTTGCGTACAGCACGCACCCGCCATATCCATGGAGGAGAAACAGGATTTAAAAAAATTAAAAAAATCTTCATTGCATTCATAAAAAGCCATATAATTATATAAATACTGTCCTGAAAACAAACAAAAAGGGTTCGAGTCTCTCTCGATATCCCACTCAAGCACTCACAACAGACACCTACTAAACCTCCTGCGCCTGCGCCTGTTGATCCGCCGCCCCCCGCGAAGCAAGGTATGTTTTGCGATGTTGATTCTCGTTGAGTTCTGGAGCGCGGTTCAGAGGTGTCCATTTGGGCTCGTCTTGAAAGAGACGCATTGCTTTGACGTACTGATTGATTTCGTCCCAGGGGAGGGGGGAATTGTTAGCAAGAGAATGTAACTTGCATACCTGAACTTTATAATAAAGCTTCCTCTGGTTGCGGGTTTTGAAGAGGGTGGGGTAGGGGGGAATAACTTACATTATTCTCATCCGTCGTAAACCGATGATAAATGCCCGCCGGCAAAATAATCAAATCCCCCCTTCCCAGCCTAATCCTCACCCACTCATCATCTTTACTCCTAACATCAAAAAACCCTTCCCCATCCAAGATATAGCGTATCTCTTCGTCTTCGTGGAGGTGTTCGTGGAAGAACGATTTCACTTTGGATTCGTAGGCTTCGCCCATGGTTTGTGGGGAGACGGTGATTTCATCGCGGTTTTTGTACCCGCGGGACGAGGCGAGGGCGTCGACAGCGGGGAGATGGGGCATGTGGTGGTAGTGGACGCCGAGGGTGGAGAGGTAGGTGGCATCCACTGTGCGGCCGGAGTCGTGGGGGAGGCGTTGGTCGCCCTGGGAATTTAGGGTTAGTTGGTTGCAACGAGGTGTGTCCGTATGAGGGGTAGAGTAGGTGCGGGGGATGGGATGGCAGGGAACGACGTACGGGCTCGTTGTCGTAGAAGTAGGCTTTCATGGTGGAATTGAGTTATTGGGGATGTCGGTCAGTGAGAGTGGGAGATGCGTTGATGCAGAATGGTATATGGATATGGTTGTTGTTGTTGTTGTTGTTGTTGGTGGTGGTGGTGATGGTTGTAGGCGGGGGAGGTAGAAAAAGGAAAGTGGATGCGCCAGTCGCGTCATCGGCTTTTCGGAATTAAGAATAGCAGGGATAGTAGGAAACATACTACGGAGTACAGCCAGTGACAACAAGCATATTAGTAGCCAATGGCTTTACCTATTGCTTATTCTGATTTCAAATCTAGCAGCTCATTAGTATTCCCTCAAAACTTCTTGAAGACTGAATCAGCATGGTTGAAACAAGAGCAACAACTTGTGCTTTATGCAATGGTAGACCGAAGTTAATACTCCTGGTATTATTATAAAGTGGTATATTAGATATATCTCTTGATCCTGATCACAGCAGTGGGATGGATATATTGTAGATGGATTTGTGAACTCCATCATCCAGAGTTGTCAAGCAAATAGTTCATTGTTATACAAAGAAGCCCGCGTTGAGATGCCGCGAATCCGATTGGCTGATGATGGGTGACATTAACATTTCAAACCAAGTCACGTGACGCATATAAATACTAAAAAGTTTAGAGAGAAAGGAAGGCCGATAGAAGACAGAGCCAGCAGAACGCATCAGTTCTCAACAAAGAGCTCACATTGACTAGCTTTTCTCCGGCGCCATGGCTCTGCGAACGAGGGCTCCTACAGCGCTTCGATGGCGTGCTGTTCTTCGCAGGCGTTCATTCCCAAGCTCGCGGGGTTTTGCGACAGTCGGTGATGGGGCACAGTAAGTTCCAACCCCATCCATACTTTCTCTCATTGTTTGGGAAATTTGTACTAATATTCTCTCTCTATCAGACCCTTTGATGTTGTCATCATTGGAGGCGGGCATGCGGGCTCAGAAGCCAGTGCCGCCGCCGCCCGCTCCGGCGCTCGAACCGCCCTCGTCACTCCCTCTCGTTCCAACATCGGCGTCTGCTCCTGCAACCCGAGCTTTGGAGGTATCGGCAAGGGAACCATGATTCGCGAAGTCGACGCTTTGGATGGTGTTTCGGGGAGAATTGTCGATAAAGCTGGGATCCAGTTCCGCATGTTGAATCGGTCAAAGGGTCCTGCTGTGTGGGGGCCGAGAGCGCAGATCGATCGCGACCTGTATACGAAATACATGCAGGAGGAGTTGGCAGGGACACCGGGGCTGAGCATCGTGGAAGGGAAAGTCGCGGATATAGTCGTGTCTAGAGAGGATTTGGAATCTGCACCGGGTGTCCAAGGGAAAATTGTGGGCGTGAGGCTTGAGTCGGGCCAGGTTATACCAACGGGGCGGGTGGTTATTACAACGGGTACTTTTCTGGGTGGGGAAATTCATATTGGCCTCGAGGCATATCCGTCTGGCCGTATGGGTGAGGCAGCTACATTCGGCCTGGGCAAGTCCCTGCGTGACGCAGGGTTCCAGCTTGGCCGTCTCAAGACAGGAACCCCTCCCCGACTTGACAGCAAAACCATCGATTTCTCTTCCCTTGAAATCCAACCGGGAGATTCTCCCCCTACGCCGTTTTCCTACCTCAATGGTAGAGTGGCCGTGAACGACGAAGATCAGCCCCCATGCTGGTCGACCTACACGAACGAAGCAACCCACGCTATCGTCCGCGCAAACCTTGATAAATCTATTCATATCCGCGAAACCGTCAAGGGACCCCGCTACTGTCCATCTCTCGAGTCAAAGGTCATCCGCTTCAAAGACAAAGAACGACACATGGTTTGGCTCGAACCAGAAGGCTTTGCGCCCAATGATATCATCTACCCGAATGGGATTTCCATGACGATCCCTGAAGACGCCCAGGCTGCGATGCTTCGGACAATTCCCGGG
The DNA here is from genome assembly GCA_002573605.1 of Polytolypa hystricis UAMH7299. NCBI lineage: Eukaryota > Fungi > Ascomycota > Eurotiomycetes > Onygenales > Polytolypa > Polytolypa hystricis. The sequence goes on along the minus strand of PDNA01000213.1, from coordinate 27,857 downwards.
TTGGAAAACGTCCGTATGCTTCAGCCCGGTTACGGCGTGGAGTATGACTACGTTGATCCGCGAAATCTTCGACCAACTCTGGAAACGAAACTTATTAGTGGGCTGTATCTTGCTGGCCAGATCAACGGTACCACTGGTTACGAAGAGGCTGCGGGACAGGGTGTTTTAGCAGGCATCAATGCCGGTCTTGCTTCGCAGTCTAAACCACCGCTTACACTATCCCGGTCGGACGGCTTCATCGGTATCATGGTCGATGACCTGATCACTAAGGGCGTCTCCGAGCCGTACCGCATGTTCACATCCCGCAGCGAATTCCGCATGTCCACGCGTGCCGACAATGCCGACCTCCGCCTCACCGCCAAGGCCCGTGAAGCCGGCGTCATCACCGACAAGCGATGGAATCACTTCAGCGAGACCAACGAGCAACTTTCACACCTCCACTCACTACTCGAAAATACAAAAATGTCAACCGCGCTCTGGCTACGAAAGGGCTTCCGTGTCCACAACGATTCCACCGTCCGCTCCGCGTTTGACCTGATGTGTCTAAGCGGTGTGTCCATCGACACCGTCATCCCGCACATCGAAGCTAACTCAACAATCTACACACCCTCCTCTTTCCCCGACGAAATAAAAACCCGGGTCGGTATAGCAGGTCGTTATGCGCCGTACGTCAAACGTCAAGCTAGCGCGGCACGAATCTTCGAGCGCGATGAAACGCTATTACTCCCTCCTGATCTCGACTACTATAAGATCTTCGGACTGAGTACGGAGGAAAAACAGGCGTTGGACACAGTTCGGCCTGTGAGCGTGGGCATGGCGCGCAGAGTTGAAGGCGTCACGCCTGCGGGCTCGCTGAGATTGCTTATGCATGTCCGCAGGGGCCAGAAGGAGAAGACAAAGGCCGAAAGGGGACTGAAAAGTGGTCAACCTGACATCTCGTCGGTGGAGGAAGTTCCTGTCTCTTCGGTCTGATTTTATATATCCCTTCATGCTGCATTCTGTCATCGACAGGTTTCTTGACGACTTTCTAGATACCTTTTGCTTTGATCTTTGGTTTTTCAATCTCCATTCTTCTCTAGACGTGGAATTTCTTTTTCCTTTTCTCTTTTTACCCCCTTGTACATACAAACGATTGCATGTTTTTGTTTTTTTTGGCGTTTTCACGTTTCGATATATAATAGCCCATGTAACAACAGTGGATAGAATTCTGGGGGTTTTTTGGGCGCGGTTCAAGGCGTTGATACACAATCTAGGACGTGTCATCAAGGAGTGAATTTGAGCGCAAGGCGTGTATATATATATACAATAGAATTTTGTGCTATTCGATGTCTCGCTTTTCTCTCCTTCTTATCAGGGGATACTGTTTAGGGTCTCGTTAACCTATTGATTTAAATGCATTAAATTTCAACGGCTGTTGCGGAGATCATGGCTATGTCCGCCCTTTCCACTAATTCCTAAACACACTGGATACTAGATAGTGGAGCTCTCTCTGGATCGGCTCTAGTTTCTTTTTGGGTGTTCTGGCTTACTTCGTACTCCCGCGTGGGGGCATCGCGGGACTTACAATCTATATACAAGCGTAGTTATCTAATATTTAAGCTCATTCTTGCTTATGTATTGCTCCCAATAGTTCATCTGCTAGTCACTTCGGCAGTTGAAGCTAAGGGCAATTACTACATAGGGCTAGAGAGGAGCATTACTAGTAGAGCAAAGGGGGGATGAGTCAAAGGTGCGTATTCCCCTGTCGTATATGATATCATAAAAAGCTTCGAGTGGAAGAATTTGATGGCTGCTGTTGGAGAGGAGGGCTCTCTTGTCTCTCTTGTTTTTCTCGGAGAGATATGAAGTGTCAAGTCGGGCTTGGCGTGTTTGCGGTGTGACTTTCAGCCTCTCGCAGCTCATCCTCATCACTTTAAGATCTCTCTGGATTCAATGAAACATTCCTCAATGATTAATAATGTCTTCTTTCAGGATTTATTATTGCGTCAGTCAGTCGCCATCAACATGGCATTAATAATAACAAACTGCGGAGTTCGGAGTTCCACGTCGTCTGGTATCGGTGTCAGTGCCATGTGGTCGCTGCTGCCCGCCTCGTGTGTTACACTACTGGAACAGAATGTAGCTCGTTCAAGCGAGACGCCCATATGTTTGATTGCCATGAGGTCTCATGGATACATAATCTCTGGTACCGAAGAACTTGAACTCCGATCCATGCATCCTTCAACCCCCCGCCAGTGCTTTGCGCATCGACTTCGTACGGCTTTCACCGCTCAGAGATCGGCCCTATGAGTGGCTGGTTAGGGGGCAATCTAATGCACACTCCGACACGTCCGTTTGCCTCCCCGGCTGATCGATACGAAAATAAGGACCGCCTGGCGAGGGCTGGCGATTTTTTTCGAATCGTCACATCTCATATCGCGTTGAGTGCACGCCTTGAGTAACCATGCGTCTTACTTTTTTTCTCCTCCACCCCCCCACCAGTTTGCTCTTTTTGTCAGCTGAGCAGGGACCAGGAGAGAGATCAAACACAATGGGCAGCCACGAAAATCCGATGTTGGGGGCAAGAGAAGAGCTAGTAACCAATCCATGGGTGTTGCAGTTGCAGTTGGAATCAGAACCCTATTATTGTGTGATCGGGAAAAGAGGCTTCGTTTGATCTTCAACGGGCTCGCCTATCTGCTGCTTTTACCCGCCCGGCTGTATGTATCTGATGCAAGATCCAAGCAAGAGAAGGGCCCAGAATACGCCGCATCAACTCCAGCTTGCCCATATGGTCAAAGCCCACATTCTGCATCATTTTTTTTTTCATTTCTTCATCGGAATTAGAAATTAGACCTGGACGGATGGCCTTGTTTCAATGGGCTGAGCTTCTTAACTCCAGTCCCCACACTCACTCACTCCCGTATTGCCCGTCGCAACAGGATTTTGGTTTTGACTCATTATGAGAAACCCATGAGGGAATTGAGTTCTCTTATTTGGGCTCCATGAGGCGCTCCCACCCAGGATGGCTTCCACCCCTGCCTGCCCATCCCGCGATCTGGGCTCAATAGTGCAAACGGAGCAAACGTATTTGCTTGAAAATTGCAAACATTGGAACGAGGCAGGGACTGAACCACGTTTCTGCACATAGTTTCTATGCAGCAAGCTCTAATGATCGGGCTTATGCTGATGACAAATGTCATGGGCTGTATCTTTTATATTTATTTTCTCTCTCTAAGGGGTGTATTTTACACCACCTTTCTCCGCGATGATGAAAGACTCAAACGATTTGAAATCATCCCGCTTCTGTTATCTTCCAGCTGATAAATCTAATTATACTACAGAGTAGATATGTCATAATTCGTTTCTGGTCGGGGTGCCGTGTAAACCTGAAGCTTCAAATCCGTGTATATATATACACCTGGGGCCTGTTTAACTTTCCGGGCTTGAGTCCCTAATTTCTTTTTTTATATTATTTCTCCTTCCATTCTTCCTTCCTAATACTCGGGTCCCTGACTCGTGTCCGTTTCACAGCCATTTTGCTTTTTTTTTCTCTTAGCTTTCTTCATTTTCTTTTCGTTTCTTTTTTTTTTACCGGCTTAATTTTTGGTTATACCCCACATTTCCCCTTGCTTTAATCTACGGGTCAGCTACCGCCATGGCTACGCCGGAGAACCAAAGTTCGGTGCGGGATGTATATAATGAGGCAGCAAGTGCGGAAGAATCGAACACATCACTCCCAGATCATAGTCAAGCTGCTGTTTCCCTCGAAAGCTTGAATGACAGATGGGGCGAACCAGAAGCAGGCGAACCGGTGTCGAGAAGGGGTGCTATGCACGAATTTGCGGAAATGTCCAAGGAGTTAACGAGATTAAGTCTCCAGCGAAGTAAATCTGTGACAGGAGGGCGAAATGGGACATTCCGCCCGCCTTCGTCATTGACGGCAGAAGAAGGAGAAGCTATCCACCCCGCTAGTTCAGAATCCACACTTGCAGGTGAAGAGTTCGAGCTGGACCAGTTTTTGAAAGATGGACATTTGGAACGGAGGACTACGACTGGCGGACCCGCTAAGAAGATAGGTGTGGTGTTCAAGAATCTTACGGTCAAGGGCGTGGATGCTTCGACTTCGTTTGTCAAGACTCTCCCTGATGCTGTTTTGGGCACGTTCGGGCCGGACCTTTATAACATTCTTGTTCAATTTGTGCCGGCCCTACGGCTCGGGAAGCGTCCCCCTACACGGGAGCTGATTCGCGATTTCTGCGGTGCGCTACGAGCTGGGGAAATGATGCTCGTGCTAGGCCGGCCTGGTTCTGGATGCACGACATTCCTCAAGGCTATTGCTAATAACCGCTCCTCGTTCGCGGCTGTCACAGGCGAAGTAAGCTATGGCGGTATCCCGGCTGAGATCCAAGATAAACAATACCGCGGGGAAGTCAATTACAATCCAGAGGATGATCGGCATTTTCCTTCCCTGACGGTAGAACAAACACTCAAGTTCTCCTTAATGAATAAAACGAAAAAGAACGACAAGGCAGGGATTCCGATTGTTATTGACGCGCTTTTAAAGATGTTTGGCATCAGCCATACGAGAAACACCCTTGTGGGCGACGAGTTTGTGCGTGGCGTATCTGGCGGCGAGCGCAAACGTGTGAGCATTGCTGAGACATTGGCTACAAAGTCCAGTGTTGTGTGTTGGGACAATTCCACCAGGGGTCTGGATGCTAGTACCGCTCTAGACTATGTCAAGTCGCTTCGAGTCATGACTGATGTTAGCAACCGGACGACTTTTGTCACTCTATACCAGGCTGGAGAGGGGATATATGAGCTTATGGATAAGGTTATGCTCATTGAGGAAGGGCGCATGTTGTACCAGGGCCCAGCGCAGGAGGCGAGAGCTTACTTTGAGAACCTGGGATTTTATTTCCCAGAGCAATCGTAAGCCTTCCTTTCCTTAACTTTTCTCTCCTATCTTATCTGCAAGTTTCTAATTGGCATGTTTCCTCAGCACTACTGCCGATTTCCTCACGTCAATATGCGATCCCAATGTGCGCCAATTTCAACCTGGACGAGAAGCTTCTACCCCCAAGACTCCCGAGGAACTAGAAGCCGCATTCAGATCCAGCAATGCGTTTAGAGAAATCGCACACGACGTACATGGCTACGAGAAAGAAATGGTTGACACGGAGCACGCCGATACCCGTCGATTCGAGCAATACGTTGGACAGTGTAAGTGGCTCCGCGAAATACTTGAGTATAATTATTGTTTACTAACGAACCCGCAGCAAAAAGCAGAACTGTATCAAAACGATCAAACTATACTGTCTCCTTCCCACGGCAAGTCATCGCCTGTACGAAGCGCCAGTTCTGGCTCTTCTGGGGTGACAAAGCCTCCTTGTATACGAAACTCTTCATCATCATTGCCAACGCTCTCATTGTCGGTTCCTTATTCCATGGCCAATCACTCGACACCAGTGGTGCTTTTTCGCGTGGTGGCGCACTCTTCTTCTCCATTGTCTTTCTCGGCTGGTTGCAGCTTACTGAGCTAATGCCAGCTGTCTCCGGACGAACTATCATTGCACGTCACAAGGACTATGCCTTCTATCGCCCATCTGCGGTTGTTCTTGCTCGCGCTATTGTCGATATACCCGTGGTTTTCGCCATGGTAACTATGTTTGGAATCATAGAATACTTCATCACCGGTCTGGATGTGGATGTCTCCAAGTTTTTCATCTATGGACTCTTCGTGTACACCGTGACGATCTCAATCACGGCATTGTATCGAATGTTCGCCGCATTTTCCCCCACTATCGATGATGCTGTGCGCTTTGGTGGAATCGCGCTCAACCTTCTAGTTTTCTACGTTGGATACGCCATTCCGAAACAAGCGCTGCTCAACAAAGCCCCTTGGTTTGGCTGGCTGTATTACGTCAACCCAATCTCATACGCATATGAAGCTGTCATGGCCAATGAGTTTTCCGATCGCGAAATGGAATGCTCACCTGCGCAGCTTGTACCTCGTGGCCCGGATATAGATCCGAGGTATCAGGGCTGCGCGCTTCCTGGGTCTGAACTGGGCAGCACAAGTGTACCTGGCGCCCGGTATTTGGAAACTACGTTCCAATACTCTCGCAGCCATCTCTGGCGGAATTTTGGCGTCGTCATCGCATGGACTGTGCTGTATATTTTGGTCACAGTGCTAGCGTCGGAGTTCCTATCCTTTGCTACAAGTGGTGGCGGGGCTCTTGTATTTAAGAAGTCGCGCAGGACGAAGAATGCGGTTAAGCAGCAGAAGAAGATGGAAACACCAGATGAAGAGAAAGGAAACCCGGAGAAGAAGATCAACGGTGAAGATATTTTCGCTAACGGTTCGTCTGCCACCACTTCGGAAGACCAGATCGGAGTATCTCGCGGGCTATCGACAAGCGACCGTGTCTTCACATGGACTGATATTGAGTATACTGTGCCGTACGGGAATGGCGAACGGAAACTACTGAATAAAATCAGCGGCTATGTAAAACCTGGCGTTATGATTGCCTTGATGGGTGCATCCGGTTCTGGCAAAACAACCCTCCTGAACACGCTTGCCCAGCGACAGACCGTCGGTGTAGTCTCTGGCGATATGCTGGTTGACGGCCGTACTTTACCTTCGGACTTCCAGCGCGGAACAGGATTTTGCGAGCAAATGGATCTTCATGACGGAACAGCAACAATCCGCGAAGCACTAGAGTTTTCCGCCATTTTACGCCAGGACAGGAATACACCTCGAGAAGAGAAGCTAGCTTATGTCGACCACATCATCCATCTGCTAGAGTTGGAGGATATCCAGGATGCCATTGTCAGCTCTCTATCCGTGGAACAGCGCAAGCGATTAACCATCGGCGTCGAACTGGCCGCAAAGCCGAGCCTGCTACTCTTCCTTGACGAACCTACCAGCGGCCTCGACAGCGAAGCCGCATTTTCCATCATACGCTTCTTGAAGAAGCTATCTCGCGCAGGTCAAGCTATAATATGCACCATCCACCAGCCATCATCATTGTTAATTCAACAATTCGACACCATTCTCGCGCTCAACCCAGGCGGGAATACATTTTACTTTGGGCCTGTGGGCGAAAACGGTTCCACAGTCGCGGAATACTTCGCGGAACGAGGCGCCGTGTGTCCGCCTGGTAAAAATGTGGCGGAGTTTATACTCGAAACTGCAGCCAAGGGCCAGCGAAGTAAGGGGAAGGGGATCGACTGGGACGAAGAGTGGCGGAACTCGAAAGAAAATGTGCAGCTTAGGGCGGATATCGAGCAGATCAAGGCTAGTCGAAGCAAGGTCCTGCCACTGCAACAACAGCAAGGTGGTGGCAGTCAGCAATATGAATATGAATATGCTGCGCCGGTTTTGTTGCAGAGTGTGATGCTCACCAAGCGCCTGTTTCGCAATCACTGGAGAGACTCGTCGTATATATACAGCAAACTGTTCGTTAGTGTTATCCTTGGGATTTTCAATGGTTTTGTAAGTCACTGCAACAAGCTGTCCTGGGCCCCCGTTGCCCCCTTACAATGTTTATGTTCAATGGCTAACCAAACAAAATCCCAGACGTTCTGGAAACTAGGCAACTCCGTCGCCAGCATGCAAGAGCGAATGTTCTCAGTATTCCTAATCATCCTGCTCCCACCCATAATTATGAATAGCGTCGTGCCGAAATTCTACCTAAACCGACTTCTCTGGGAAGCTCGCGAACGACCAAGCCGTATCTACGGCTGGATCGCCTTCTGCACCGCCAACGTGGTCTGTGAAATCCCCGCCGCCATCGTCACAAGCGTGGTGTATTTTGTGCTCTGGTACTTCGCCACAGGGCTCCCCAGCGACCCCAGCACAGCAGGCTACGTATTCTTCATGACACTGCTATTCTTCCTATTCCAAGCCAGTTGGGGCCAATGGATCTGCGCCTTCGCGCCCTCATTCACCGTCATATCCAACGTCTTACCTTTCTTCTTCGTAATGGTCAACTTATTCAACGGCGTCGTGCGACCTTATGAAGGTCTACCGGTCTTCTGGCGCTATTGGATGTACTACATCAACCCGACAACATGGTGGTTACGCGGTGTCCTCTCCGCCACTCTCCGCTCCACCGCCGTCCTCTGCGCGCCGGGAGAATTCACCCACTTCAACCCCCCACCAGGCCAGACGTGCGCAGAATACGCGGGAAACTTCATCACCCATGTCGCGCGGGCGGGCTATCTGAGCAACCCGCTCGCCACGCAGGAATGCGCGTATTGTCCCTTTGCTAGCGGCGAGGAATATTTGCCCACTCTCAATGTTGGCCCGGGGGATAAGTGGTGGTGTCTTGGTGTGTTTTGTGCGTTTGTCGTGGTCAATTGGGCGTTGGTGTATTTTATGATTTTCACGGTTAGAGTTAAGGGTTGGAGTTTTGGGCTCGCGAGTGTTGTGAAGGTGGTTAGGCGGGGGATTAGTTGGGTTGAGAAGAAGATGGTGTTTTCTTCTTCTTCTTCCTCGCGGAATGGAAGTGTGAGTGATGAGAAATAGGGGGAGAGATGAGTGAGAACCAATCAAAACTTGGCGTGTGAACTGAATTTTTGAAAGTGTTTTGACCTGGGCTTTTCTTCTTCTTTTTTTCTTTTTTTCTTTTTTGGCATGCTTGCTTATATCTTTTCGGGCAAGGTTATTATACAGGGGTGACCCCGCTCAGGAAGGGAAGAGAGGAAAGAGCATTTCTTCAAATTGGATATATTATTCAACAAGAAGTGGGATACACATAGAGTGAAATTTATATATGTCAGGGGTGGAAAATGACATTATTGAAGTAAAGAGTCCTGGTGCAATAGGTTGGCTTAGTCTCAGGCGAGTATCCTTTTGGCGATGATACAGTGCAAGTCAGTAATTAACACACAGTACATATTGATCTTTGAGTTCAATGGAGTTTTTGTGAAGGAGACCTTGAGAATTGCATTATTCCGCTGTGATTGTATCTGAAATGACTGGCCCTGCGCACGTCAAGGGACCACCACTTGCTGCCGTCAATCCCATAAGGGCACTCAATATTAATGCGCACCACAAAGGATGAAAATGTATGGCAGTATATGCTTGCTATCTGCGGGAGCATGGAAGCACTCGTAACAACTATGCATACAGGTAAATAAGGGAGGATGTAGATGTATGTCGTCGTCCTCCTTAAACCTCGGGAGCAGCCGAATGTCACGTGTCATCTAGATACCCACTTCGGAAAAACTAGTTTCCGGCCCCAAAAGCTTCACTGGACATCAGGAGAGAAAACATTCAAGGTTTCGATACCACAACATATATAGACGGCAAAAAGCTTCTATTACACGTTTCCTTTTGAAGCAATTCTGGCTTTATTGAGGCTATTCAAGCCCGCACACACCGCCTTGGTAGTTTTGCGTGACAGTGGCTCTATATCACCATAGCGCTTAATTAAGGCCCTGGGAGTTCTTCAATCCTTCCTGGCCTGCACTGTTTCCCTCTATTCCTTCGTTGTGTGCCTTGTGTTTGATTGAATGTGGACTACTCATACTACATTGAGCTTATAATCCCTTTATTCTGTTTCATTATTTTTAACGCTTTTCAATTCACGCCGCAAGAGTCATCAGGATTCTGTTCCCCAGAAACCAAAAAAAAGGCCTCCCCAGTTTTCAGATTATTTTGAACCCCAAAGCAAAAGCAAGCAAAGAGAAGCATTAATAGAGCATGGGTATGTTCTAAGGTCGCGTTTATTTTGGTGGTCTACACAGCGGGGACTGAATACTATTATCAACTCCTCCCACGGTATATCTCTACCATATTGGTGACAAAAAGAGCGCATCACTCAGTCCTCGTGAGTGGGACAAAACAGCCACAAATATATTTTCCTGCCGCAATTATTCCAAATCTCGAACATGGCAGGCCGCGTTTCTTGTTCGTTGCTGTCTAGGATAGGCCCATATCCTCAAACCAGCCTTTGTCAGACCACATTTTCCCATCTTAAAGCGGCCCCAGCGCGAAGAATCAGCCGGTTGTGCAGAGTTTACATTTCAAGGCAAGAGGGGATTGTCAGCCAGTCTGTATCGAAGCCACTTGGGTTTTTTTCTACTTCCGCTGCATGGCCACATGTTTCTCGGTGAGTTGAGATTCCCTAGTCGGTGTACTTTCATACGAAACGAGCTCATACTAGGGCTGTTCGCGTTTGCGCCATGCAGATTGATTCAAGGTTTTCAGGTCTTAAAATCCAATTACTAATATCAAGTGTTCAAGTGTATCCAAAGGATCGATACGACAAGAGTCATTGTGTACGCAAAAGAGATTTATTAGCACGGACAAAGAGCAGAAGCAGAAAAAGAACGTTAACAAGTAAGTGATGCTTGTTTTCTGCACGATTGCTCAGCATTGCATGCCATTAATCTCTATACTTGTGGCATGAGCCTAGCATAAAAGAGAAATATACATAAAACTGTAATTTGGTTTACATATCTAGAGATGGCTTACGCACCACCTTGCTCACGTGCTGTCCTCCCACTTTGAGCATAGTCAAGTCAACTGCTCAATATCGGTGCTAACGTTTGGACCAAAAAAAAAGTGATACACCTTCATCAGCCACCCCAGCCAAGAAACCGCTTCTCTCACGCCTCCCGATCCCAATAAAGGAGAATATTTATACCATCCCGAATGCCTTAACCTTCTCCCGACTCATCGCCGCACCGCTGGTTGGCTACTTCATTCTGAATTCCCAACATACCTTGGCCTTGGCCCTGTTCGCATGCGCCTCAATAACGGACCTTGTCGACGGCTATATTGCGAGGAAATTCAACCAGCAGACGGTTGTGGGCACGATTATTGACCCGATGGCAGATAAGCTGCTAATGACTGTGGGAGTAGTTTGTCTAGCTGTGAAATCGGCTATACCACGTGAGCTTTTGTCATTGCTATATCGCTTTTCCCGGTGTCTATAGAGTGTGGAAAGAAGAGCGGGGAAATGAAAGCACAGGAGGGCAAAGGAACAAAGTTAATTGATCTTTCTCTAGTTTGGCTGGCCGGTATCATTCTCGCCCGCGACGTCGGCCTAGCTATCTCCGCCATTTACTACCGATGGATATCGCTACCACCGCCAAAGACGATGGCCAGGTACTGGGACTTCTCCCTTCCCTCAGCTGAAGTGAAACCCACGACGATTTCCAAGGCGAATACCGCGTTGCAAGTATTACTCCTTGGTTCTGCTATGGCGATGCCAGTCATACCAGAGGCGATTGTGGCGTCATGGAGCTTGCAAGAGGCAATGACGGGTTTGCAGTAAGTTACGCCCTTCTTTCTTCCTAAACTGGGCCTCGTCAGTTTTATTTTTCACCCGCACCTTTATCTTTTTTTTTATTTTTTCCCCCTTCTTCTCCCCTCACCGAAAAGGCCGGAGAAAATTTGCGGCCAGAGGTTTTGTGATGACCAACACACCCTTTTCATATTTTCTGTGGAGGCCAAGCACAAACCCGGCCCAATATATACCCTGTGCATTCAGAAATAAGCACATACGACCATAGGGAGTGGAAAACAGGGCTTCCCGTCCGCTCAGCCGTACTTAAGCCACTCGCCGGCCGGCTAGTAGTTGGGTGGGTGACCACCAGCGAATCCCGGCTGTTGTATGTTTTTTGTTTTTGTTTCTCTTACATTTATTTTCTCGGTCTGCCTTCTTTTTTCATCATCAACTTTCGCTTCGCATGTTCAATTTTTTTCGTCTGCTTTTATTGTGGCATTTGCTGCATCTTTCACTTGACGATCGTGTGCACCCACCCAAACCACACAAAATCCAAACAAAAACTAACAAAAATTAACCACCAGGTACCTCGTCGCAAGCACAACCGCATGGTCTGGCCTAAGCTACGTCTACTCCAAGGACGCCGTCAAAATCCTCACAAGGGAGGAAATTGAAACTCGCGCCGCTGCGAAGCGGGAAGCCGCAGCAAAGAACGAGAAGCAGAATTAACACTGCAGACCCAGGGCCTACTTTTCTTCTTCTTTGGTATTGGGAGGGTATGGGGAGGAGGAGGCTTTGATGCATGCAGGAACGAGCAATGCTTGATTTCCTGGAATAACTCTGCTGGAGAAAAGGTGAAAGCGATCGGGCAAGGTTCGATATTTGTCTCTTCGATTTCTGCATTAACTTGCGATTCATCCCACATGTCTGGTCGTGGAAAGGGAAGCGCTTTCTGGCCTGTTTGTTTGTGGCCTCTTCTTGCCCTTTTTATGTCTGTTTGTGTTTTTCTGATTTCAAAAACCGCTTTTTTTTTATTTTTTTTTAGCTCCTATAACTGTACATACATACAATCATCTGTATATTATTCGTTTCAACCAGCGCATTCAAATTCAAATTCAAATACAGAGTATACATATATTAGAACTTGCTGAAGATCGGGACAAAATTCTGATCTATTTGTGTTTTTATTTAGTATTGAACTTTCCCAAAATATAGTTTTTCCCCTTCTTCGATTCTTATTTCCCTTTTCAATTAGCTTCAATGGTTTGGTATATATATTGTGGTGTCACCCCAGTGTCAAAATTAGAGCAGGACAAATAAATACACGTACTATTAACCATGTAGTTAGATCCCCCAATAGGTCCCCCTGTAGATCAGTATAACCCCATATCCAAGAAGATAAATACAAAAAAAGAAGCCAACAGACCCGCCTTAGATACTAACTAATCCATAGAAAAAGCACAGCTAAATCAAATCAGTCAATCATACCACTCATCCTTCAACCTATCCATAAACCTCTCATCCACATTTGCAAAGCTTTTCCAAAAATCCACCTCCAACCTCCACGGCTGGGTTTGAATCACAAACGTCGCCGCAGTCGTCAACATCTCCAACTCCTCCTCACTCTCCCCCATAACAATAATCATATCTCTCTTGAGCAGTAATTTCTCACCAAACGCCCGCTGATACGGCGCAAAGCGCTGTCTGAGATTGGAATGCGCACTCCGTTCCGAATCCGGCATGTCCTTGGGTAAGAATTTCCACTCCCAGATTCGACCGATTACGTCGGTGAAGGAGGTGTAGGAGCGCCGGTCAAAGCCGATCATGAACGGGCAGAAGTGTGGGGCGGACCAGAGGCGGAGGAAGGAGAAGCGCGCAGTGGAGTGTGCTGAGGCGAAGGTTTGGATTTTGTTGCGCAGAGAAGGGATAGTGATTTTGCTCGAGTCTTAGAAACTAGACGGGAAGCTTATTTCGTTGATCATGATGCGGAAGTCGAAGAAGAGATCGGGGCTTCGGCCGGGTTCGGTGCCTGCAAAAGCTTGGCCGGGAATATTCTCTACTGGTTCGTGAGAGATGCATATTACGCCTTCCCGGAATACTGTTTTTATAGAATGTTAGCATTTGCAGATGGTAAATATATAAATCCCTGGTCTGAATAATTGGTGCTAGAGATCATGGTCGTGGAATTTGACTCACAGTGTGCAATCTTCGGACGCACGACGACATCCCACTCTAACGGAAATGCATCAATAGGAGAAATGTTCTCCTTTCTGCACCGATGTTCAGCTCGAAAAACTCCTCCCAAGACTTGCAAAGCTCCACAGCCCTATAAAAGCTGCAATCCTTCGCAATAATGCTGAAATGTAGCCAGCCCCCTCGACTCATCGATTTCGCACTGGGATAGTTATAAATATGCCGACCACAGATCTTGACCCGGAACTTATTCTTCTTTCTGGGATCTTTATTATCATCTAGCTCCCCAAAGTCAATCTGGTTGCCGGTAGATTCCTTTTCGTCATTACCTGCCATAGTTCTGCGGTTCATCAGACTCTGGATATTATTAGTCATCTCGGGCTTATCTGGTTTCCCAGACAGTTTCTTCTCCCTTTTCGATTTCCACGACCTGGGAATACTGTGCTTGTCTTGTCCACGATTAACAAGCCAATGTCTCTCATCGTCCTCCGAGTCTGACTCCGAATCCTCTTCAGGGGCATCGGATTCTTCATCAGTCTCATCGCTGCTCCGGAAGAAATCTGCGCACGCATCACGTATATCCTAGAGTTGCGGCTGCTCCATCTTCAGACACACATCCCGCAGGTCGTTAATAGTGACTTCTGGGGCCTCGAAGAACTCCTCAATGGTCGCTGCTCGCATAGCAGCTGGTAGAAGGACTGCATTACCCAGTAGCAATCGACAGAAGAGGTAATGCTTGATCTCGACGACTTCCCCCAACAATCGACCAACTTCGAGCAGGCATACCAGGCATGCGGTCGGATACCTTTTTGGGGTTGTCAATGGTGCCCTTGACTAACAAGCCTGCTCCAGGTCCCAAGCCAAATTCTATTCCCTCAGTAAGTCTTGCGCATATCTTCGCGGCTTTCAATCGAGTCGCTGGCGGACCTTGCTTCTTATGAACCCTTCTTCTGATCTGACTTTATCATTATGGGCAGAGATTGTTCTCCCTGGCCCTGGATGTTCTCTGAAGCCGCCGCTTCAATTGCCTCTAATTCAGGATCAGCAGCTTTATTCTTCTTTCCCTTCTTCGCCTTCTTCTTGCTCTTAGCGACAGCCGGAGCAACCTCATCCTGCAAGGAAACGGGTGCTTCACTCTCTTCCTTCTCATCCTCAACCGTACCACGACCCGCTTCCCCATCCCCCTCGACAACTCCCCCCGCTTTCCCCGCCTGCTCCTCCAACCAAGGAAAATGCCTAATAATCCCAATAAACACACCACTCTCCTTCCCCATAACATCCTCAATCGGATCCCACTCCTCCGCCTCACTTTTCACCCGCTCCTGATACACCATCTCCAAAACCTCTTCCTGGCGCCTAACCTCCTCTTTCTCTCTCAACTCCTTCATCCTCCTCTCCACGTTGCGCACCTGCCTCTTAAACAGCGCCGCCTCGCGCTTAACCTTCTTCTTCTCATTCTCTCGATTCCGCTCATATTCCTCCTGACACTGTCTCACCCACTGGAACCACTGCCGCTTCTTATACAGCACCACCGCAGTCCTCTGCGTCACCCTCTCCAACGCCCTCGTCACCGTGACTTTCTGATTCAGCAACGAATCCAAATACTGCTGATGTCCATAGTCCATATTCTGCGCGCGTAGAAATGCGCGTGGTGGATGTTTCGGGCGCGGATCACGCGGTCGAGCAACCGGTACGTCTCGAGCAAGTAATCGTGAATCTCGGCTAGGGGGGTTTCATCTTCGAGGTCGGCGAAAGTGTCGTTGACGAGCTTTGTTGTTGTTATGCGGGACGCGAGGCAGGGGGGTGGGGAAGTGCGGATTTCGTCGAGTTTGCTGTTGCGGCGCTTGTAGCCCAGGTAGAGGCCTGTTCATGCGGAATGAATATATGTTTTATTATATATACCTACACCCCAACGTAGGACGCAACGTCTCTAGGAACAGGGGGGCGCCGGGGGGGGGGGGGGGGGGGGGGCTTTACATACCATGACACTGCCTCGAGTGAAAAGCGCAAAATAACCCATTGGTAGATGTAGCTGCGTCCTGGCACGGTTTCTCGTCAACAAGACTCAATGCAGTGCATATCCTCTCGTCTTCTGGCCCCAAACAGCAGCAGCAGCAGCTGACGGCTCAATAACAATATCAGTGGTTTCATCTGGCATATTGGCCCATGTATGATGTATTTATTCGGTGGTGGGGTTGCGGGGATAAAAGAAAACGAGCGCAGTGTCTAATAAGAGCTAGCTAGAAAACTTCTTGAACAAATAAAATAAACAAAGCATGCAATGAACAGTGATAACACAATACTAAACGAACGACAAAAGGATGGAGAGCAGTTCTCCAGGTCTCAGAAGTGGAGTTTTTGGCGTCTATTGCATCGCGTGTCGTTGTCGTGTCGTGGTCGTGGCCCACCATTAAGTTTTCTATGTGATTGGCGGGGCAATCCTGCTAATCAAATTGGGTTTATGTAATGTACTCCGGAGTTATCCAATCGCCATACATTTTTTACATGTAAAAATAAAAAAAGACTTTGTAGGATGATTGTTTTAGAAACTCAATTCATTATTTAAAAAGAGAAATAATAAAATCTCCATAGGGTGTGAGGATTCCAATGACAAGCTCATTATTAGGTAGATCAGCTACATAGCCAGTCTGCGTTGTGGATAGAGAGTTATTATTTGATTTGGAGCTTGCAGAGCTCACCCCAGTCAGCTACATAAATATAGGGAGCTACTAATTTAATATAAAGCTCATCAAGCTATACAAGCTTACTGCTAGGAAGGTTTGTTGATAAATTAAAATTAAAATATAACGGGAGTGCGTGCTTCTATAGAACTTTCCAAAACTATTCCGTGTAGAGAGTTGCAAAGAAACCATTCCTACTATATGGGATGAAATATCTTTGGATCCATTAGGATAATAATTAAAATAATGATAATAATATTTGAAAAGCAAAACATTCAAACAAAACTGCCCTACATGAAATATAGAAGAATAACAATGAATGAACCTGCCCTCCACCCCCCAAAACTCCCCTATCTCTTCTTCGCAAACGCCAAACAAAAAAGAAGAAGAACATACATCATCTCAACCTCCCTTCAGAAAGAAAGCAAGAAGAATTCTTCCAAGACCTTCTCATCCAGAGAGAGAGCGGGAAGACAATATATTAAAAATATCCTAGAACAAACTTTTTTTTGTGTTTTAGTGCCAAAAACAAACTATCAAATTTCCCTTTTTGATTGCCTCTCTCCTCCAACACAACACAAAAAGTTAACAATAATAATAGCAGCAAAAACGACAGACATCCTATGATTTGAACTAGTAATACCAACCAAAACACCAAGCATGAAACAAGAACCTTGCGAATGAATATAGAAGGGGAAAGTAAAAAGAAAGCAAGCAAAAGACAAAAAAAAGAGGCGATAAGAAATAAAGTTGAAGCAAATGGAAAGCCAAAAAAACAAGGTTCAGCAGCGAGGGAATAAGGACACAAAGTGACCAGAAAAAGAAACGAATAAAAAAAGAAACAAAAAAAAAAATCACTCCATCCTCTCCATAAAACAGCCGTGCCAAAAGAAAAGAACACCCTACAACGAAAAGAAGAAGAACAACCAGTCATCAAGATTTTTCCCAACAGGTTAAAAAAAACCAAAAGAAAACGCCTGTCACCATAAAATCACATCCGCAAGTTCCCAGTATGTTGCCCCAATGGTCTCTGGTCAAACGCGGCTTGTCTCTCATTCATCGTAGCGGCGGCGGCGGCAGAGGGCATCGTGAAGGTATGTTGTCTGTAGCTTGCTGGCGGCTGTTGGTGCTGCTGCTGTTGCGCATGTAGCTGGTTTGTCGAAGGAGTGGGATCAATGGATGTTGACGCGTCAGGGGCTCCGTTTCGCGGCTGCAACGGCGGATTTCGATAGATGGTAGGACTCGAGTTGGGGAGCGTGGGTAGGGCGGTGGGCATGGCGTGCTGCGCGGGGTTTTGACTCATGGACTCGAAGCCGGTCGGGTACGCTGCAGAATGATGGCCTACTGGCGCGGCGGGATTGGACATGTATGGTGCAGATTGATGGTGCCCCGGCATGCCAGACGGTGGCGCAACGGCGTAGGCTGAGAGATGAGGACCAGGCTGAGTAGGATGTTGGCCGTATGCGGGTCCCGGCATTGGGTAGTACGCGCCTGGGTTGGGTACAGCATACTGTCCGACAATTGGCGTTGGCCGATAGCCATACAGAGCCTGCGACGGGTCGCCTTCCTCCATTCCCGCGTTTTCATAGTCATCGATGGGCGCGCGAAAGCTTTGTTTCATTGTCAGCTCCGGACGTGGCCGTACCGACCTCAGTTGTTCATTCATGGCTGGCGTAGTGAGGCCGCCTCGAATCACGTCGTTCACGCTGTAATACGAGACCAAATGGTGAGTTACGCCAGACACCGTCACACTCATGGTCTTTTTCACCAGTCCTGATTCCTTGAACCCGTACGAGTCAACTAATGAACCGACCAACGCGCGCTCCACATCTGAATGTCGGTCAAAGGGCCCGGTAGGCGACGTAGATGGCGAGTACCCGGTAGTTCCATTGGTTTCTTGGGGACGCGGATAGGGCTCCCCAGGTCGCGCAGTCTGTGTTGGGCGTCGATTGGTCTTCTTCATCGCCCTTTTCTTCTCACCTGGAGGAAACGGCTTGTCCAGTTCGCGGTAAACCAAGAAGTTGCCCAGGATACGGCTTGGGCTCCATGTGACGCCATCTGTCCAGCGCTTGATGCCCGATGCGTTTTCTTCGTATATGAACACGCTTCCGCTGCGGACGAGTTGACTCCTCTCACGGTCGTGAGGGCGACGAGGAACATGATGGAGGACTCCCGTAAGACAGGCTTCGAAGAGAAGCAGGGCATCATGAGTGGAAGAGACATATCCTGTGTAGGTGGGCTCCAGGGCTGCAGCTGTGCCGTTACCCATGTTGTGCGACCAGCTGCCGGGAAGGTTGCCGACTTAATAAGAGAGTAAATTTAAATACGATTTGAGTGCAAGGGGAAAAGCAAAATGTAGGAAGCTTTTGACAAGGAGAAAGAGGTTGGGGGTGGGTGGGAAAATGGTGCTCCGTAGTCTCGACTTATGACGATACTATGCTCAGAATGAACGGTTAGTTAGCTTTGGGTCTTGCATGGCACCAATGGTGGGGTTGCAGCCCGGGGGGGGGGGGGGGGAACTCAGGGAAGGGGGGGGCCATAGCGAGTCTCTCAACCCCGGCTGCAGCTTGTCAACCCAGCCCCAACTAGTTAAACTAGCTGGTAGCTTGCAGCAGTAGCGGATCAGAAAGCTGGCAACCACGACCAGGCCGTGCCCTCCCAGCCAAACAGATGGCTGCTCTTGGTGCTCTTTGGATGTGGCCCGAGACGATGGAGGAAGGTGGACAACGGGGGGATTTGCATGACGAACACGAGGGAACACAGAGAAACAGCAGGGGAGGTGCGTGTGTGTTGCGCAGGCAGTGCGTGTGGTTAAGGAACGCCTCCATCCATGGGTGGATTGCAATGCATGACGCAAGGGATCCAAACTAACCAGCACCATGCCTTCACGCAAAATAGGGAAATATGCGCAGCATCAGCCAATGTGCTTTCGACTGTGCAAGCAACCATGCCGGAAACAGCTATGGCTTGTCTGTGCACCAGGTGTGCAGTGTTTTTGGTTCACAAGTTTCGATCAGGCTGGGCCACCAAGCCACTTGGCAAAACAACGCCATATGTGAGAAACATGGGCAGATAGTAGTAGTCCAGCCTTGCCGCCATCACCCGAAAAACAAAAAGGACCTGGCTCCCATTTTTTTTTTGCCCCATTAGACTCTCACACCACACCTCTTCCCCCCCTCTGCTCCCTCAAGTGGGATATTTCGCGCACACCTGTTTCATGGCAGTTGTGCAGCTGAAATGCGCAGCAACGAATGAGGGCGTAGCGAAAAGGAAGAGGCGGCGCACGCACACACACGCGCGGGGAAGAAAAAAGTAGATCGTTTGCAAAATGGAAAACAGAAAATAATGTGTAGAAGGAAGAGAGCTGGTGGTCATGGGTTCCCCGAAAAAAAGAAAAATCATATGCTTCCTTGCCGTAGGGCATCTTTTTCTTTCTTTCTCCCCCGACCGGCATTCCTCACTCCAACGCAGGAACAGCCGTCGTGTAACTCTGTCGAACCGACCGGGATGTCCAAAAACAGAATAAAATAAAAAATTAAAATTAAAATAAAATACCCGCCTCAAAAGCTCTTCTTGCGCAATGCAGCAAAAAGCAAGTGTAAATCAAAAAGATAAGGGATAAATTCGCAAATGCAAATTCGAGCATACAATCAACAAAAAAAAGAAAAGAATAGCTAACAGCTTTGTGGGGAAAAGAGGAAGAGGAGAAAAGGGAAAAAAAGCTCCATTTTTTAGACTTACGCTGTTAATTCCTTCAAGGTTAAGCAGTTCAGATCTGATCTACCTTGCCCGAAACTCAATCGATGATGGCTCCGTTCGTCTCTTCCTCCGTCGTCTTTCTATCGAATTGCGATGTTGAAGTTCAACTTTGGCCGTAGAAAAAAGTGTTGAGATAAAATTGACTTGGGAGAGAAGAGAAGAGGGAAGTTTGAAAGTTGACAGACAGACAACGGGTGTGTGAACTTTCGAAGGGGGGGTTTTTGGGAAGAGTATTTAAGCGTTTATAGTTAAAGGTAGCGGATGGGGTCGGATCGTGTGCCCAAAGTATAGAAGTGGGTAGGTAATAAATCTTCCAAACTCCCAAGGCTTCCGTCGATGAAATGCTGGAATATTTTGAGCTCGATGACGCGGGTATCTTGAAGTCTTGTGGCTCTGCACTTCTTCGCTTAACCAAAGTATGATGAAACTGGGAAGAAAAAAAAGTCTAGCCAAGTCAAGCGCGCGTGATGACAGCGTCAGCCGGTAAGTTAGAGGCTTAATAGAGCAAGCTCTGACTACCTAGGTAGGGGGGGGTGGATCGATGTAACTTTAAAAGTCACGCAGTAGTAGTTAACCGTTGTAGTAGCGTCCGCGCGACTGGGGAGTCCGATCGATCAAGGTCAAAAAAAAAAGATAATAATAGCTCTGTAGTCTAGTAGTAGAATAATAAACAAGGATGAAGAGAGAGATACTTTTCCTCTTCCTCCTCTCTGGCGCCTATTGAGTAGGATATATATACGGTCTAGGCTCTAGAGAGACCCGGTTTAAACATGATAGGAAAAAGGTAGACAAGGTTAAAAGTTACAAAAAGAAAGTCTACCCTGAATTGTTTGGCAAAAGGGAAAAAAAAGAAGAAGCTTTGCGAAGACACTTGCGGTTGACGGGAGCATAATAGCGGACATCTCGTATATACATACTTTGCCCCTGTCAATGGAGTTTGATATCGGAAAATTACTGCGTATAGTAGACGAGGACCCTGACCCCCCTGAAACCTCCCCCTGTCGTCATGCTCCTTTTTTCTCTCTCCTTCTCTTAATTTCTCCTTCTTTTATTTTGTTTTTCTTTTTCTACCCCTGCTCCTGACTTCTTCTCTTTTGTGGATGCTACCACAAATTCTGCATGGCTACCTGATACGCCATCCTTCATTCATCTACTCCGTACTGTATCTACATCTGCTCTGGGAAGTATAGCTGCCATTATTCGCAAAACAAACGACGCCGATTCAATTTATGATTTCGGGGAGGAACACGACTTTGAGAAGGCTGATGTTTCACCTCAGATTACAACTAGCTTCCGTTTAAATATAGAAACTATGCTTTCTCCTTCAACCCTTAAATAGCCCTACCCCCCCCCCCCCCCCGGTTCTTGGAACCTCTAACAGCATTCTAAAAGAGGGAAACTCACTAATGCCCTCCTTGAAGATCCCCCTCCCCTGTTCTTTCATTGAAAAGGTGTGGCTTGGGCGCAAGAGAGAGTCTCCATTTTCGCTGTGCCTTAAAATCCCTTCACCCTTTCGTTTTAGACCATATAGAACTGGGTCGGCGACTTTGGGTAATTGCTGCGGCCGATGTTACCCTTGACCCAAAAAACAAGCCCCAGGTTGAGAGAAATTTTAACATGTGATTGTGTCCTCTTGAGGTCCTCCTTTCCGCAGAACGGATTGAGTCGGTCTGCCCAGTTGCCTGACTGTTCGCCAAACCACAGGCGGCAAAAAATATTCCAAGCCACTGATCGGAACCAGGTCTGGAATACGCTAGGCTATTCATGCATAGTTAAGCTAATAAATTGGTCTCTCGGGGCCTTGACGCAACATGACGCATCGATAGTGAACTTTTTTTGATGACATTTTCTTGTTGTTTTTGACGGAATAAAATGGAAGAGAGAAAGGCGGAACTCGGGTCCCGATGCAGATTAGGGCCAGATATCAGTGAGGCGGCCAGGATGAAACCATTCCCGTTCAGAGAAGAAGTGCCACCTCATGTAGCCGGGGTCTTTTTTTCATGTGAAGAAAAGAAGAGAGAGAGAGAGAGAGAAGGAGAAAGAAAATGGAAGATAACATTGCCCATCATCAACATTGATCGACTATTATGAATGAAATATAACGTAGACCTGTCATACCATTCTATATATGTGGGCCCACGCTGCAATCCAAAAAAAAAAATGCTTTTTGTCTATTTTACACTTTACGGAGTCGAAGGGAAAAAAAACTCAATCGTGATTAAAGAAATCGCAAGCATGGGGGGGGGGAAGAAAGTTTCTTCAGACGGCCACACACCGGTCGCAGATCGGAGCTTTTTCTTTCTCAAAAAGACAAAATTTCTGGGACCCTATTTTTTGGGCTTGGCTTGGCTTAGCTTAGCTTGGTACCAGTGGGGACACTGCTGAGGAGGATAGATGCGAAACAAGCCGACAAGCTGAAGCCTGAGAGGTGTGGAATTCCCTTTTTTTTCTTCTCCACAACGCTGCGGCCTCAAGCGGATCTAGATGAGTTATCAGTGATCCATATATTGGCGGATCCCCAAGGAAGCCCCCCCAAGTGCCAAGGGGGCGGAACCGCAGAAACTCGTGGCTGATCTTCATTCTTTGAGATCCATCCACCCCCCCCGGCGGGCCAGTGATAGTTGCCATATATGGGGACCTAGAAGTCTTGGGACTCCTTTCATTCATGCCCGTAGCTATTTGTCAGGAAATAGCATCACTCCGTTGTCTGGAGTTTCTGGTAGGCTAATTTTTTTGAGACGCCTCCTTGCCTCTCCGCCGTGAGATTTCATGAGCGGATCCTCTCCGATCCCCCAAGAGCAAAGAAGAGATTTGGAAGCCAAGCATGATATTTGAAATTGTCTTTCTTTGGAGCTGGGCGCAGGTGAAACGTCTGGCCTCCTTTGTAGAAAAAGGAGGATAGGAGTGTAATGAGTATGCATAGTGGTATATGAAGGAGGGAGAAAAAGGATATCAGGACGCATATTACTTTATGGAATTTTTTTATATTGCTGACGTTCTCGGTTGATTTGATGATTGGCATTGTTAGTGGCGTAATGTGAATCTCGATATATCTGGCGATCGTGCTCGTGTTCGGGTTTCCTCAGGTAGCTAGTGCGTGCAGGCAAGCATCGAGTGTGGTGTGCATTATTGTACACGCATCGTAGCGGCTACACCTGCTGATCAGCAAGCGCAAGTGCTTACCGGCCTCTCAAAAGCGCCCAACCACGGCTGGTCTCAGCTTCACCCATGTGTGTTTCTGTTCTTTTTTTCTTTTCTTTTTTTCGTGACCCAAGGCCTAAACAATTTTAGCTAGTTGGTGGGATCTGCATCATTAAGCCATGCCATTTTCAATGTCCCATACATTTCATTCCATAATGCGGCATAAGGACAGGGATGGCCATGGCCCCCATGAGGGATCCCACGAAACGGGAAAAAAAAGGTAAAAAAAGCAGAGAGAGAGAGAGAAGGTAAAAAGCCACGCGAGCCCAAAAAAAAACCATTGGAACATAATGTTGGCTCACGACTCACAAGTTTGTCAGATGGAGAGATCATGGATAGCGGAAAAACAATCTGACCAGTGACCGTGCACAAAACACACAAAGATATGCTCTGCGAAGATCCAGCCCAATAATGACGCGGATGATATAAGAATGAGCGCAAAAGGCAGACGAATGAAACTTCATCAATCCCCGAGGAGAAAAGGGCCCCACTGACTCAAGAGAGAAGATGAGCTATTATTCCCCAAGAAGCCAGGGATGCAAACCCAGCTAAAACAAATCCGGTCGACCCAGTATATACCCATCATCCATATATGTAATTGAGGCGCCCTATATTCGTGTTCCGAATGGCTGGGATTCCAGCCACCAAAAAAAAGTGGATGAGACAGCCAAACAAGTTCCCAAGAAGAAAGAAAGAGAAAAAAAAGGAATTGGATGGAGACGAGTCATGAGAGAGAACCAGAGAGAGGGGTTGACTATAAAATAAAACAACCACCAAAAGTGCAAGGACAAAGAAGAAGAAAAAGGCGCCACCGACCACTTCCCATTCGCTCGGGTTTTAGCGTGCTACTAATCAGCTGTAGGCTGGAGCATGAGCCTTGAAGGTCCAGGGATGTGGGGATGGATGAGGGCTTGTTGGGTCTCTTTCCCAGCCACATGGATCTGGGTCCAGCCGAACGCGCTTTTTCTTTCCCTTTGTTGTCAATGGTGTGCCCATTTTTTGCCCCATTTATTTGTTTTGGACATCTGGATCTTTCGAGGCAGACTTGTCACGGCACCGCTGGGCCAATGGAGGGTGGGGGATTTACCAGAGCACCCTAGCTAGCGGAGCATATGGAAGCAATAAGAGTGGGCCATGAGATAGGGATAACCATGACCATATCATCGGACAACATCACGCCCTTTTTTTCCATGTTGGGTTCAAATGAATCCTGCCACAGCGGGTTGTTTATTTTTTTGCTTTTTATTTTTTTGCTTTTTATTTATCTATTTTTTTAAAAAAATTGTTTGTGGCTTTTTTGTCCCTTCCTTGGATGGGATGGGAAGGGGGGCGGGGATGAAAACTATCTTGAGTCTTCGCCGCGTCGACGACCCGTGGCCTTGTCCAGATTGCAGGGAACGGGATGCAGGATCATGCATGAAGAAAACATCACGGGAGAGAGCAAAGACCAATCTCAGTTGGGCAGGTTTTTTCTTTCTTTTTTTGCAAGGATTTCGGCCGCCTCAAGAGTTGCTTGATGGAGCTTCAGCTGGTGATGATACTTGGCGTCTATAGTTTTCCTTCCAAGCTTGTAGGTTAACGAGTCAGGACCTTGTTCTTCACTGTCGCAGTTCGAACGCAATGGCTTTTTTTCTCCTCCGTCTGAGGTGATGAAGTCAGCCATCCTCGGCATACAGAATGAGCATATGCTGGATGTTTACCGAGGACTCCGAAAGCTCACCACGAGTGAAGTGAAGGCCGAGGAGAAAATCGGGATGCTGGAGGATTAAAAAAAAAAACTAGTGATAAAAATTCTGCAGCATGCTAACTTGCTAAGTAATCTGATCTTCTCCGACTAGGAGCGACCGGGGAGGGGGCAGCGCTAGAGAATTCAACGCTTTCTTTTTGCGCATGGATATCAGATAGTGCGTAGTTAGTGACCGCAGTTAGTCCCCAACCTTTGAGCGATGTTCCCCGAAAATTTGGCCCGTTGGGCAGATCGAACATAATAGCTTTCCCGTCCCATTGCACGAGCAACCCCCCTTCCCCTCCCTAATTGTGGAGCTGGGCGAGGTGGGGAAATACCAGCCGGGCGAGGCAGTGAGTGAATTGATAATCAATATCTTCTCTGACGAATTGAACAGTGACCTTTTCAGGAATTATAAGGGTCGAGTTGGGACTCTTGATGAGCGTGGGTGTAGGCTGACGACGTACGAGACAGTGGATGGATGATGCCAGATGGCGTAGATCAACACGCGTCCTCATATGCAGGTTTCACTGAAGGTCTCCAGTTTTATTCACTGTTTTTGCTGCGCGGAGAAAGGGGGGAATGCAATAGTGAGTCCTTTATTATCAGGATGTTCCTGGTTCTATTGAAATTGCTCTGCATGCGTGTGGACTTACTTATATGAAATCTATATAATCCATCTATCAAACTCACTTTTCTTTTTTGACCTTGAACTACCCATGGCTTGGTTTAGATTAGATTTCCGTGCCTTGCATCGAAACTGGAAGTTTAATAAGAACAGACGAAACGAAAATAATCCGACTTGCAGGGGACAGGGGGCCGCACTGGGTAGCAGCGTAAAGTATATTATATTCCTTATCCTGAAAAAATAATTGGAAGGAAAAACACTACACGCACATATTTTTATAGTTTACACATGCGACAGAGTTCATTGGACTAAAAAAGGGTAGAGCGCAAGGACACCTGCAAAGAAGTTCGAACTAATTACGATATTTGCCTTGAGATCTGCTCTATGCTCGTAACTCTTTCTGCTAGCACTTGCTCACACTTTCTTAGGTCTTACATACATTTGTCCCCCCAAGCCCTCAAGGGAGACCAAAATCCCCAAAATTCCAATCTTGTGCATCAGCCTTCAGGACTATAAATGACGGAACAATTTCATTCTCACCTGCTCAGTAACACAAAGCTGTCGACTCATCCGAGTTCCCCGAGAGTGGGAGAGGGGGCATTGCGTGGTGGCCTTCATCAACGGGAAATCATACCAATGGAGGCGAATGGTGGATTTCTCTTGTGCGACATGGTTTAGACTAAGTAAGGCTGCATGCTCCTCGTCAATGCCTACCAAGGTAGGCTCTGATGATGCCTTTCCCCGCACATCTGGCTGCATGTAGGCTAACTCCGCGTATGTGGATTGGATACATGCATTGCCGCGTGGGCAAGACTCCTAACTGGAGAACTGATTATATGACTAGCAATGTATACACACATAACAGAGCCCATCCACTTATTTCGCATCGAGAGGACATACAACATAGCCGTTTTGCCATAATCTGTAGCCTTTCAGGTCATGGATTCCTTGTTTTGCATGAGGCGCACACAGACATCCGGCTGTCAGCCCCCGCTAAAACTACATACATAAGCTCACACACGGGTGTCAAGAGGCCAAAGCGACGCTGGGGGGGCAGGAGCTGAGGAACTCGAATTCATGTCTCACTGTTGATTGCCATCATTCCGAATACAGCTCCAGACCGCATGAGTTCTTGGAAAGAGCAACAAGACAATAAGACCATTTCCCAAACGCCCGTCCAATCAGGGAAAAATATATAGATCGGACTGTGCTACTCTTCTCTTCTTCTTCCTCTCTGTCTCTTGACTCAGTTGTCTAGTTGAGATGGCATCCTAAGAGTGGCATGGAATCAGATCGCTGCGAGCTTTGTTCTCCCGCCTTCAATTGACCAAATCCACTCCTTCCAATTGATCACTAGTTTCTCGCCTTGGGCCTGCTCCTGAAATACGCCAAATTCTGTCATGTCGAGTTCAAATTTCGGAGGGTCGAGTTTCTTAGACGAATCGTAAAAGTGCTAGTATCATGTAAGTATATCAAGGGCGGAGGGCGGGGTAGTGGCCGATGCTATAAAAGACATCGCACCTACAATTATTTCACCACTTCGCACCGCTTCACCATTGGGACGGTTCCTCTAGACCTCAAAGCACAGGGTCATATTCCCAATGAAGTCGATCTCATAGATTTGGAGACCTGCATTGCTCTCCGTAGCGTCTGAGGGCATCCCTCCTGCCGCATCTCTCCGGCTCTGTAACTAACATATTTCGGGAGCTTGCGAAACAGCTTGTTTCAAGCTAAAAGCGAGAGATATTCGCTAAACTTCACAGTAAACCGCAATTCGGACCCAGGGGTTTGTCTTGTAGCCACTGCTCTTTACTCCCGTTCCAGCTGAAGGGCTGCTCTCCTAAAAACCCGATTTCTGCGATGAATATCGGTTCTGGCTGCAAGTCTGGTACTGGTACCACTGACTGCGAGCTCGAATCACAAGAGACATCAACACATCTGGAAACTTTGGTGATGAAATTAAAGATTGGCCGTGTCGTCGAATTTAGCTGCGGGTAAACCCCTGTTTCGATGCTGCTTTATCAAAGAAAGGCATTGTTTACCAATTTGGTGATGTCAAGCGCCAACGCCTCATGGACATCAGTTGGGGTGCGCGAAGAACAGAGATTATGAACAAGTTAGCATCAAGTATTAAATTACCAGATGACTTTTCAGTGCTAGATAAGAAGCAAAAACTAGCCTCCTTTGGGGTGCTAGAGTGAACAATGCAAAAGGGATTTCTCTTTTGCATACTGTCGTGTGAGTGCAAAGAAAAATCCATCAACAATTCTATGGTATTCATGCTTGGGCAAATCTTTCAAAATTAGAACATCATGCTCATAGTCAATTGGGAATATTCCAGCAAAAGGTCTTTCGGCTGAGAGGAGCTGTCATGTGTAGTAGCTTTCGTTCTTGCGTGGAGCTCATGCTTTTTGCAGGTGGCGGGGCTGCAGTTTGGGCCCACA